>VMBQ01003719.1:0-95121 GCA_007657795.1 Dreissena rostriformis
CCCAGTGTGCGAAATTCGCACTCGCCCGAAGGGTTTTGGCTAGTGAAAATCCATTCGGGCTAGTGGGAATTTAAAAAATTATATAGTCAGGCTAGTAAGAATTTTTACTTTTTATATATGTGCATAAGAATTTGGGCTATTACTTTAAAATCCGAATTTCGCACACTGTGTTCCTAAATTTCCAACTACTATCTTTGTGTGATTGTTTCAACTTTTGAGTAATGTAGAAAGTATTGAAAGAGTAGGAAAAACATCGATATCATTGCTGACTGTGGACCAATGTTCCTTCAGAAAATCAAAATCCTGGGGAAAGGGCTGTATTTGTATTATTTCCTTGCATAAAACTTCTCATTATTTAGACCTGTCAATTAAATAGTTATTGAACAATCTAGTGTTACTTCCTCTTCAGAAAAGAAAATGTCAATTGTTTTCAATTTAAAGTTTACAAATTTACCACTTGTTTGTTGGGCATGGCATGTCGGAACAAATGCAGTCCGAAACTTCCTTGAAGTCGTGTATTGTTAATGAAAATGAATTATTACAGGTTGCAGAGGCAGCAGGTATTAAGGAAGAGCTCGTGAGCAAGGCCAAACAGAGTCGCAGCGAGAAGAAAGCAAGGAAAGCCATGTCAAAACTAGGTACATGACACTGTTTTTAAAACAAAGCAGTTAAGAAAAATAACAAGATTATATAATTATTATTATATATAGAGGGCCCATATTCACCAACCCATTCTTAGACTTAAGAATAAAGAATAGACTTAGTACCAACAAAAATACGACATATTTGTTCCAACGAGGATACCGCATTGGATTAATTGGATTTTAAACAGGTGTGAGTAAATAAATTGTGTTGGCTTGAATTTAAATAGGAGGTTGCTTTACAGATACTGTTTGTTGATGGATTGACATGAAAAACCCAGTTATGCAAAAAGGTGTGTCCCAGGGAATCCCAATTGGTTTCCAATAAGCATCATTTGTCAAATTTATGCGTACAAAACCGCTTGATTAAGCGTTTCCGAGATCCTGTATTGGTTAGATTGAGAAAATACCATGCTGAAATTATTTAAATCCTATATCAGGGCAACAGATAAGGTTCGTTTTTAGGATTTGTATTTGACAGGCAACGAATTGAAATTAAAAATCAATCGTACAGAAAACGATTATGAAAATAGAAAACAAATTGAAATCGATTCTTCGTCGTTTTAGTTTTTCCGTTTTCCGCCGTACCGCGTTTAATTATGATTAGTGTATTGTAACCTTTAGTGCAGCTGTTATATTTTCATTTAGTTTATATTGACACCGTTTTGGGCCGGTGTCAATATAAAAAGTTACTTCCGCCGAAAAAGGTTTGGGAAAATGTTCACTGTTAATCCATTTGTCAATATACAATTAATACTAATATTAACAAACAACCATTGTCGCTGTGAATTTATAATGACTTAATTGGAATACGAATTGCGGAGAATTATCAATATCCAAAAATGAACCCCTAATCTGATCCAGAAATATAGGTACGTTTTGATCAAATTGTAAAAAAACTTATTGACAAATAGTTTTGAAAGAAAAAACTTATTGATACAAAAAGCTTGCAGTAAAAACCAATTGGCCCAAAATCTTATCTGTTGCCCTGCTTTATACTTGCTGTAATTTTGTAAATGAAAATGTTTTTAAAAAGGATAGTATCATGCATCCAGTACTCTCAGACTTTGCTCCAGTTTAACATTTTAAACAGATGACTCAAATTCAAATATTGTGCAAATTGTAACTGTATTTATTAAAATCTGTATACCTAGTTGTTGCTTGTAAAAATTTGGGACCTCACATTTTGGTTTCATAACTTCTATGTATTTTTATGCCCCCGGTAGGGTGGCATATAGCAGTTGAACTGTCCATCCCTCTGTCTGTCCGAAAACTTTAACGTTGTTCATAACTTTTACAATATTGAAGATGGCAACTTGATATTTGGTATGCATGTGTATCTTATGAAGCTGCACATTTTGAGTGGTAAAAGGTCAAACTGTCAAGGTCATCCTTCAAGTTCAAAGGTCAAAAAACAAAATCAAGGAAGTAATTAGCTTTAAAAAGGGAGATAATTTCTAAACCTGCCAAAAGATATATTGAAATTTTATATATGAAACCATACAACTGAAGCATAATCAAATGACATTTTATGGTCAAGCCAAGCACAAAATGATACTTTTGGGCATACAAGTATCTTAGGTACTTTAAGGTTAACTGTGAATCTATAGTTACAGTAGTGGCGTATAATTATTTGCTACTAAAAATAGAGATTTGTTAAAGAACAATTATTTTCAAGGGAAGTAATTCATTTAATTATAAATCTCGTATTATATATTTCCCTACCAAGAATTAAAGTTCTTTTCACAGTTACTGTACAGATTTTGTATTTTGTTTATTTATTACTTAAATGATTGATTTGTCAGTTTTTAGCTCACCTGAGCACAACGTGCTCATGGTGAGCTATTGTGATCGCCTTTTGTCCGTCGTGCGTCGTCCGTCGTGCGGCGTCAACATTTACCTTGTTAACACTCTAGAGGTCACATTTATTGTCCAATCTTCATGAAACTTGGTCAGAACATGTGTCTCAATAATATCTTGGACGAGTTCGAAAATGGTTACGGTTGGTTGAAAAACATGGCTGCCAGGGGGCGTGGCAGTTTTCCTTATATGGCTATAGTAGTAAAACCTTGTTAACACTCTAGAAGTCACATTTTTAGTCCAATCTTCATGAAACTTGGTGGGAACATGTGTCCCAATAAAATCTTGGACAAGTTCAAAAATGGTTTCGGTTGGATGAAAAACATGGCCGCCAAGGGGCGGGGCAGTTTTCCTTATATGGGTATAGTAAAACCTTGTTAACACTCTAGAAGTCACATTTATTGTCCAATCTTCATGAAACTTAGTCAGAACATTTGTTCTAACGATATCTCGGATGAGTTTGAAAATGGTTCTGGTCTGTTGAAAAACATGGCTGCCAGGGGGCGGGGCAGTTTTCCTTATATGGCTATAGTAAAACCTTGTTAACACTCTAGAAGTCACATTTATTGTCCAATCTTCATGAAACTTAGTCAGAACATTTGTTCTAATGATATCTTGAACGAGTTCGAAAATGGTTCCGGTTGGTTGAAAAACATGGCTGCCAGGGGGCGTGGCAGTTTTCCTTATATGGCTATAGTAAAACCTTGTTAACACTCTAGAAGTCACATTTATTGTCCAATCTTCATGAAACTTAGTCAGAACATTTGTTCTAATGATATCTTGAACGAGTTCGAAAATGGTTCCGGTTGGTTGAAAAACATGGCTGCCAGGGGGCGTGGCAGTTTTCCTTATATGGCTATAGTAAAACCTTGTTAACACTCTAGAAGTCACATTGATAGTCCAATCTTCATGAAACTTGGTCAGAACATGTGTCCCAATAATATCTTGGACGAGTTCGAAAATGGTTCCAGTTGAATGAAAAACATGGCCGCCAGGGGGCGTGGCAGTTTTCCTTATATGGCTTTAGTGTATAGTAAAACCTTGTTAACACTCTAGAAGTCACATTTATTGTCCAATCTTCATGAAACTTAGTCAGAACATTTGTTCTAACGATATCTCGGATGAGTTTGAAAATGGTTCTGGTCTGTTAAAAAACATGGCCGCCAGGGGGCGTGGCAGTTTTCCTTATATGGCTATAGTAAAACCTTGTTAACACTCTAGAAGTCATATTTTTGGTCCAATGCTCATGAAACTTGGTCAGAATATTTGTACTAATGATATCTGGGCTGAGTTCGAAAATGGTTGAGATCCGTTAAAAAACATGGCCGCAAGGGGGCGTGGCATTTTTCCTTATATGGCTATGTAGTAAAACCTTGTTAACACTCTAGAAGTCACATTTATTATCCAATCTTAATGAAACTTGATCAGAACATTTGTTCTAACAATAGCTCGGCTGGGTTTGAAAATGGCTATGATTCGTTGAAAAACATGGCCACCCGGGGGGGGGGGCAGTCGTCCTTATATGGCTATAGTGAAAACTTGTTGACGCTATATAATAGCCACATTTATTGGCAAATCTTCATGAAACTTGGTCAGAACATTTGTCCCAATGAAATCTTGGCAGAGATTGAAACTGGGTCATATGAGCTCAAAAACTAGGTCACTAGGTCAAATATAAAAAAAAAACTGTTAAAATTCACTTTTTTGGTCCAATCTTCATGAATCAGCTTGCATTTCAGAATAGTCTAGTTCCTTTTTCTCTCAGGTGAGCGCCAAAGGGCCTGATGGCCCTCTTGTTTGTTTTTTTAATGATATAAATATCATTTCTTTCCTGTACTAATTTGTGAATGGTAGGTTTCATTACTTACCTGTGGACTTATGTCCATAGATACATGATGAAGTGTGGCTATGATCTCTTTGAGTAAACCACAGGCCTTGGTAGTCAGCGATGTCTGCCTTGGTCATTTCCGACTGTCCCCCCACCCCCGTTTGTCCGTCCATCCGAAAACTTTAACATTGGCCATATATATATATATATTTGCAATATAGAAGTTAGCAACTTGATGTTTGGCATGCATGTGTATCTCATGGAGCTGCACATTTTGAGTGCAAACAGGTCAAGGTCAAAAAACAAAATCCAATGGAAGTAATAAGCTTTAAAGGGAGATGATTTCTATACCTGCCAAATGATAAATAGAAATTGTATTTCAAAGTGGCGCAGTAAGGGACATTGTGTTTCTGACAAATACATCTCTTGTTCTGATATGTGCGACTATTTGTCAAAACATGTCATTCATACTGTTTTTCTTCTGTAGGACTAAAACAGGTGACAGGCGTTACACGAGTTACCATCAGAAAATCCAAAAATATTCTTTTCGTAATTGGTCGACCAGATGTGTACAAGAGCCCTGCTTCCGACACATATATTGTATTTGGAGAAGCGAAGGTTTGTGGAACTTCAATCAGTTCATTATGAGTGCAGAATGTTTTGTTCAGTTTTAAGTTTTGTGCAGATTAAAATTATTCACATGATGACCAGTGATTTTTTTACCTGCGAGTCCCACGTCCTGGACTCACAAAAATCTCTGGGGATGCAAAGTTTTGAATTATGCGTGTCCCAAAAATGCATTGAAATTTCTAAAAAATAATATAGTTTAATATTTGGACTCGTTCTTTCAATTTAGGGACTCATAGATTTGCAAGTAATCAAGTCCCAGGACCCAGATGAAAAAATGTGTAAAAATATCACTGAATGACAGTTATCGTTCATATTAAATAGCTCAATAGGTTTATGTTTTCTGTTTGTCACAACACTACTGTTATTATCCAGATGTTAACGAAAATTAATTTAATGTTTACATAAACAAGTTTCGGTAAATCAATTTCTTTCCCAGTCTTACGACAAATGGATCGTTACAATAATGGGGACTATGTCTGTAAATGATGACAGTCTTTCCCCGTCTTATCGACAAATGAGGATACAACTGTGTTTATTCAAGCCAGTTTGTCTGATGCAGACATAGCCACCATATCTTCATTAGATGTACAAGGCACCAACTCTTATTCTTTTCAAGCCAATTTGTCTGACACAGATGCATTTAAGTATATGTTTTCTTCATAGCCCAACCCACTTCGAAGTCATCATTTCAATTTCTATGTTGCTGAACACCGTTTCAGATTGAAGATCTGAGCCAGACCCCGCAGATGTTGGCAGCGGAGAACTTCAAGCGACCCGAGACCACGACCGGCCTGGGAGACCTGCCCAGCACGGTGGCACAACCAATCCAGGAGGAGTCGGAAGACGAGGATGAGGTTGGTACTGACACTGGTGTCAAAAGAGTTAGGGGCTGCTGTTTATCGGTCACTCTTATGTAGTTGCATACAGATCTGTTAATGTTCAATCAAGTCATAGGCCTTTTGCTTTCTTTCATCATTTCATAGGCTCTATTAATGCATGGTCTCTAGACACTTCAAGTTCAATTCAGGCACTATTTCAAAATTGTGTTTTTTTACTGTAAACTGTTGTATTCTTATCGTCTATGTTACTTATCATGTTTGTTTTGCGTTGATGACAGTATCTTTCCCCGTCTTATCGACAAATGAGGAAATGACTGCTTATATTCAAGCCAGTTTGTCTGATGCAAAACCATTTCAATGCTTGTCCAGATTAAAGAAGCAATTGGGCTACCAGTTACTTATTCATTACTAAGCTTATCTTTGTCGTTAACAGTGCTAAAAGTAAGTGTGTTTCAATGATGACAGTATCTTTCCCCGTCTTATCGACAAATGAGGAAATGACTGCTTTTTTCAAGCCAGTTTGTCTGATGAAAAACCATGTCAATGTTTGTCTAGATTAAAGAAACAATTGGGCTACCAGTTACTTATTCATAACTAAGCTTATCTCTGTGGTTTATTATTAACAGTGCTGAAAGTAAGTGTGTTACAATGATGACAGTATCTTTCCCCGTCTTATCGACAAATGAAGAAATGACTGCTTTTTTCAAGCCAGTTTGTCGGATGAAAAACTATTTCAATACTTGTCTAGATTAAAGAAACAATTAAGCTACCAGTTACTTATTAATAACTTAGCTTATCTTTGTCGTTTATGATTAACAGTGCTAAAAGTAAGTGTGTTACAATGATGACAGTATCTTTCCCCGTCTTATCGACAAATGAGGAAATGACTGCTTTTTTCAAGCCAGTTTGTCTGATGAAAAACCATTTCAATGCTTGTCTAGATTAAAGAAACAATTAGGCTACCAGTTACTTATTCATAACTAAGCTTATCTTTGTGGTTTATAATTAACAGTGCTAAAAGTAAGTGTGTTACAATGATGACAGTATCTTTCCCCGTCTTATCGACAAATGAGGAAATGACTGCTTTTTTCAAGCCAGTTTGTCTGAGGATAAAACTTTCACCTGCCAAATTGTAATACTTTTATTTTAAAACTAAAATAACTGGAAAAGTGACTTTCTTTAAATCATCTTTTTATGCCCCCGGTAGGGTGGCATATAGTGATCGCACTGTCCGTCTGTCCTTCTGAAATTCTGTCACACTTGCGTTTAGGTTTCGAAAAATGGTCACAACTTTTGCATTATTGATCATAGCAAGTTGATATTTGGCATGCATGTGTATCTCATGGAGCCGCACATTTTGAGTGGTGAAAGGTCAAGGTCATCCTTCAAGGTCAAAAAAAAATCAAAACGGCGCAGTAGGGGGCATTGTGTTTCTGACAAACACATCTCTTGTTTTAAATTTGAAATAGTCCTTGGCGTATCTGTGTTACTCTGGGATAAAACATCGTTGTACAGACATCGCGAGTCTTGCTGGTTTCAGTCCAGTATTTAAGAAAACTCGTGAAAGACATTCACAAACCCTGAACTCTCCGAAGACCATCCTGCACAAGTTCAAAACTATTATTGCAGATAATTCATTCTGTAGCTATTACTCAAAACTGGTTAGTCAACATTAATCATGTACATGTACAAATATTTTAACCGCCATGAGTGTCTTTGATTCTTGACATTTCCTGGATTGTGTACGAATGTTTTGACTTTGTTTGAGGTCTGAAGGACATTCAGACAGTGAGATTGCAGAGAATTAATGTCAAGTGGACCATAACAATTCTGGCAACTATGTCTGTAAATGATGACAGTCTTTCCCCGTCTTATCGACAAATGAGGATACAACTGTGTTTATTGAAGCCAGTTTGTCTGATGCAGACATAGCCACCCTATCTTCATTAAATGCTTATTTGTTGACGTATGCTACTGTTCAGTGTTGAAGTTCATTATATGACACCTGCTCTGGGAAAACGGGGTTTAATGCATTTGCGTTGAGTGTCGTCCCATATTAGCCTGTGTAGTTCACACAGGCTAATCAATTCCGCTTTGTTTAAAGGAAGTCTCTTCTTAGCAAAAATCCAGCTAAGGGGTAAGTTGTCGTCCCTCATTAGCCTGTGCGGAATGCACAGGCTTGTCTGGGGCGACACTTTTAGCACAGGAATTAAACCCTTTTTTTTCACAGAGCGAGACTCGTTTATGTTTTTGTCAGAATTCACCAGTGTTAATTGGTTTGGTTATAGGTTGACGAGACTGGAGTTGAGGCCAAGGACATTGAGCTGGTCATGTCCCAGGCCAGCGTCAAGAGAAGCAAAGCCATTAAAGCCCTCAAAAATAACAATAATGATATTGTTAATGCGATAATGGTAAGTTGGGATTGGGCTTACCAGACAGTAGTAATGAGACTAGTGTACGTTCTGTTGCAATGATTGAGTTTAAAAGTGACATTGCCACTGTGATATGAAACAACATCTAAGATCGTCCACAAAATCTGATAATTCAGTTGTTTAAAAAAATAAACTTGAAGGTTTTTAATAATTAAAATAAATATTCAACCGTTTTGATTACTAACTGTCATGGTATGACCTTTTATTAGCATTTAGGCAATATTAGTAGGAGCGTAAAGATTGTACAAGTAACAATTTTGAGCTGTTATATTATTCTTTCTGTACTTTCTTTTCAGGAGTTGACGATGTAACCCTCCCGGGTAGCCTCGTTGGTGTGCATGTGTGTGTGTTTGTGTCCGTGTGCCTGTGATTTGTACTGTTCCCATCTGAACAAAATAAATTATACTAAACCCATTCGTTCTCTTCCTGTTTACGAAAGAAAATCTCATGAAAGGATTACAATAGGAATGGTCAATTTGTGCGAAACAAACAGTAGTTTCTTATAGTCGAGATGCCTTTTATGGAGTCTGACTAGGACCGAAAACCGGAAGATTCTAGATCTCACTCTAGAAAGATCAATAAATGGATACTGAAAATGTTAAATGTTGAATTAAATATTATATACGAAATGAAACCATTCCAATGACTATTGAAACACTGGAAGTTGTTATATTTCGAGAATATAACATCTTCCAATAAAACATTGAACTCGATGTCAGTCAAACAGTCGTACTATTGTACATTTCACTAACGTTGCTAAGGTTTAATGCCCCCAGTAGGGGGACATACAGCAGTAGCACTGTCCGACATTCTGTTTCCACAGTTTTTTCCTAAACGCTTTAAGATATTTACTTGATTTTGGTGTGTGAGGGTACCTGCATGATTTTAAGAGCAAGTTAGTTTCTTTCCGGTCCAATGATTTTGACGAAGTTACGGGCTTTGTACTTTATTTAAAATAACACTTCCGGATAATAATTTAAAAAAAAACGAAACACTTTCAGATACTGACCTTATTTTTTGGTGTGTGAGTTAACCTACATGACACAGATCAAGTTCGAGTTTTGTTCCGGTCCATTGATATTTGACTTGCGTTAAGGGCCTTGTAATTTCTCTACAATAACACTTCCGGAATTGTTTTGTTTTATGCCCCCAAAAGTGGGCATATAGTGATCTCACTTGTCCGTCTGAAATTCCGTCACACTTTGCATTTAGTTTTCGAAATATGCATATAAATTCTATGTCGCTTCATATGTAACCTTCATATTTAGTATGCATGTGTAAATGGACAAGGCCTTTCTATACGCACACACATTTTGACCCCCTTGAACTTCGGGTCCGCGTTTATTTGGTATGAATGTCCATATGGACGAGGCCTTTCCATGCGCACACAATTTTTTACCCCTTTCACATTGACCTTGAACTTAGGGTCCGCGTTTAGGTTTCTAAATCTGCGTTTAGGTTCCGAAAAATGCTCATAACTTCTATGTCGCTTCACATGTAACTTTCATATTTGGTATGAATGTGCATATGGACAATGCCTTTCCATACGCACACAACTGTTTTCCCCTTTCACCTTGAACTTAGGGTCCGCGTTTATGTTTATAATATATATGGTTATGGTTTGGTCACAAGTTTTATCTAGATGATTTCTAGGCAAATTTCAAACATGGGCCATGCCGGGCAAAAACTAGGTCACAGGGTCACTTAGGCCAAAAAAAATAGGTCCGTTTCCGGTCTCCTTGGGAAAGAAAACAGGATCGGTAGGTAGGGATTTTTTAATTTTTTTTTTTGCCTTTCGGGTACTAGAATGGCGAAATGAACCGAAATAAACGAAAATGAACATTTTTTTTTTTTTTTTTTNGGACTGTCCTTAAGTCTGGCAATCTACTGAAAAGCGTGCGTGCGGACTGTCCTTAAGTCTGGCAATCTACTGAAAAGCGTGCGTGCGGACTGTCCTTAAGTCTGGCAATCTACTGAAAAGCGTGCGTGCGGACTGTCCTTAAGTCTGGCAATCTACTGAAAAGCGTGCGTGCGGACTGTCCTTAAGTCTGGCAATCTACTGAAAAGCGTGCGTGCGGACTGTCCTTAAGTCTGGCAATCTACTGAAAAGCGTGCGTGCGGACTGTCCTTAAGTCTGGCAATCTACTGAAAAGCGTGCGTGCGGACTGTCCTTAAGTCCGGCAATCTACTGAAAAGCGTGCGTGCGGACTGTCCTTAAGTCTGGCAACTACTGAAAAGCGTGCGTGTGGACTGTCCTTAAGTCTGGCAATCTACTGAAAAGCGTGCGTGCGGACTGTCCTTAAGTCTTGCAATCTACTGAATAGCGTAGGTGCGGACTGTCCTTAAGTCTGGCAATCTACTGAATAGCGTACGTGTGGACTGTCCTTAAGTCTGGCAATCTACTGTATAGCGTGCGTGCGGACTGTCCTTAAGTCTGGCAATCTAATGAAAAGCGAGCGTGCGGACTGTCCTTAAGTCTGGCAATCTACTGAATAGCGTGCGTGTGGACTGTCCTTTAGTCTGACAATCTACTGAAAAGCGTGCGTGCGGACTGTCCTTAAGTCTGGCAATCTACTGAATAGCGTGCGTGTGGACTGTCCTTAAGTCTGGCAATCTACTGAATAGCGTGCGTGCGGACTGTCCTTAAGTCTGGCAATCTACTGAATAGCGTGCGAGCGGACTGTCCATAAGTCTGGCAATCTACTGACAGCGTTGGTGCCGACTGTCCTTCGGTGTTTTATTACATTTTCACAATTAACTCAATTGGAAATGTAAGGTCAGCTATCATATTGCATCAGGTAACATTTTTAAAGCAATTATAAAGAAAGCGTTCTAATTTTCCGATCACCAAAAGAGAAGGTCGACAAATCCCTACATAATGGCGCTTGTTTATATATCGACTGTATATCGAAGGTTTTCTTTCGATTGCATCGCATCTGTATATTAGTTTTTTTTCTTCTAACCGGTTTGATAAACGGGCGAACGAGTTTTTGCTACTGAATGTTAACAATGAAGCGCATACCCACTGCGTTGCTCAAATCATGCGTTATATACTGACCTTCATAGCGTTATTACATATTGACGGTGCGGAAAATTGAAATGCACATTTAACATAGCTTTAGGTCACGTGTTACCTTTTCGATATTCATGTACAACTTTAATTTTTGGTAAATTCTTGAACACGCAACATATATACCCTAAACACTTACATGCCAACCCTCTGAGTAACTTGTTTTGTAGCCATAGATCAAATTTGTCATTTGTGGCGTGTTCTGAGAAAACTGGGAAAAATGCATGTGCGTAAACTGGATTTTCGCGAAGAAGAGAATCATTTAAACGAAAAATTGCATAAAAGCGGAAATTGTCGTCCCTGATTAGCCTGTGCGGACTGCACACGCTAATCTGGGATGACAATTTACGCACAAGCATTTTGCCCAGTTTTCTCAGAACACGACACATTTAATGCAGTTTTATCTTCAAGCTTTCCAAATGTATTGAGCATAGGTATTTTTTTATTAAAAAAGACTAGATATTAAGACAAATGTCGATCTTCCACTTTGTGAAATATGCACCAACAACCAATAGACGCTCACTTATTAATCCCCGTTTGTCACGCGTTTCTGACAAAAATACCAACATAAATGCATAAGCAATTAAGGAAAGTCATACTTAATTTCCTCCGCGATTTCTTTGTCTTTTAGGTTCTTAAAACGGATATACATGTTTTTGAAAATATTATTCATGTACATACAACTAAAATTTCATTTTCGTAAAACTGTTTTGTTTTCATGTTTGAATAACCAATATATCATAATCGTATATCTGGTATTTTATTTTCGATTAACTATGTTCGCAGAGACGTAGATTACGTTATCTACGTCTCTGATGTTCGGAAAACAAGTACATTGTGTATTTCGTGTATGTACAACTAGATTAAATTGTTAAATTAGTATTTCATACTAAAAAAACTTGTATTAATGTTCTAAAAACTAGAATTCATGTTCAACAAAATATGGGTTCTTCCAACATGTTCTTCAATCTTATATTTGTGTTCTAAAAACTTGTATTCGTGTTTTTTAATTGAAGGGTATACGGACCATACGGACCATACGGCCCAGACTATACGGCCCAGATTCGCGGACCATACGGCCCAGATTTGCGGATCATATGGACCACATGTTTTTACGTCATGGAGATTATTTTATACACGAAATACTGCAATACTTAGTATGCTGTGCATACTATGATACATGAACCATTATAAAAACGGGTAATGAAACGTTATTGTTTATAATTATTCACATTAAATTATTTCATATTCTCATATTCGAAACTCTTTTGTGTTGTATCATCAATTATTCATTAAAGCAGAAGCCATTCCGCAAACATGCATTTTCCTGTATGTATTTTTTTTAAATCAAATTGGATATTAATACTTATTTAAAATGAATAAATGTCGCGTGGGGACAACGGTAATTAAAGTTTCTTACATCACATAAATATTTTACAAACAATAAGCGCATTCTCGGGTACGCCCTATTTATGACACCTACTGATTGGTGTTATTATACCAGTTATGGACAAGATAAGTGCGACGCCAATAATATACTTAACACGTCTGCAATTACCAATTAAAGTTAAAGTGTGACATGTTTGCATCCCGGGAATGCCCTATTTGTGACACATATTGATTGATGTTATCAAGTACACTCATTCATAATACATGTATACACTTATGGAGTGAACACGTCTTTAATAACGCAGAAACGAACGAGTTGCCGATGCAACGTCATCTCATCAAAGAAAAGAAGTTTAATCGCCACCAGAGCAAACAAACCCGTTCCGTCCAAGGGCGTTTGTGCGCGGCTTGGAGCCGCTACGGAAAGAGAGAAATATGTACAGAATAGTTTATTTCGACTATATATGAAGCTCATCGTCATAAACATACCTATGCAATAACAGAATGAGTTTCAATTAAATACAAAAGATAACATCATTTCGAAGATACAAACTATAATATCATTTCGAAGAAAGGTCATCTTAAAAAAAAAGAATTAAATACAACATGTTTGAGAATTTCACATGATTCAGGTTAATACATAGTGACCACATAATGTCAAAAAGTAGTTTAATAATTGCAACAAGTTTTACATTATTCTGTGCTTATTATCTTTGTTAAAAAATATACTTATTTTATACTACATACATAAGACAAGGTATCGCATTTTAAAGCATTATAAACAGTACATGACTAGTTTTCTTAACACTATTTTGTTTGAACTATTAAGTAGTTCGATAAACTTGAACATATTTGGACGAGATCTATAATACTTCGGAATTAATGTATTCTTTCGTTTTTCTATATCTCTCCAAATTGTTATAAATGTATTTTTTTTTGCAGATATTTGTTATATCGTTTTTTTTTATGTAATACGTGTTTGTTCTTGAACATTCGTTTGTCAACATATCTTGAATTAGACGTGTTTTATTTACCCCAAATTGATGTGTATTATGGATATTATAGCAATTACTAAAGAAATTTACAAAGTGCGGTTATGTATAATTGTATCACTAAACGATGAAATAATAGAAAATATTTGTTGTATAAAGTAATGTATTTGATTAGACGTGTTTCATTTATAGGTGTGTATTACGGATATTATATCAATAATAATAAAGAAATTTACAAAGTGCGGCTATCTATATTTATATCACTAAACGATGAAATAATATAAAAATTGCTGTGTATTAACAGCAAAAGTCATTTTTTTTTAAATTAAATGCATTCTTACATCCTCATAAATGAAAATGAAATATTTATTGATTAAGACATTGTCCGTATGGTCCGCAAATGTTCAAATTAAAAAAGTATATTGTCATTAAACAACGCAATAACGTAAATATATTCCGTGTAAAAACAGCAACTTGAATATTTTATTAAATGTATTAATAAAATATTGGAGGAACACCCATGAATATAATTTCAGACATGGTCCATATGGTCCGCAAATCTGGGCCGTATGGTCCGCAAAACTGGGCCGTATGGTCCACAAATCTGGGCCGTATGGTCCACAAATCTGGGCCGCATGGTCCCTAATTCCTTTGAAGTGGTATACCACTATTTAGAACACTAAAACAGTCTTCATTACGTAAGGATAGAACAAAGCGCCCTGCAAATCGCATGTCTCCACATTCAACATAAAATAGCGAAAGATTACAGCACACAGCATATTCATTAGCGGTGTCTAAAGAAGATTGTATATCCATTGTTGAGGAATTTGAGCTTTGGTCAGTTCAGATACAATATAAGCTAATTCGTATATCATCACTACCAATTTATTGCGACTATAGTCAATTCATTATGTAGGATTAGCTCTAAACAGTAAAAAATTATGTGTACATTGATATGGGCTCAACACATACCGCAGCTTAACGTGCATTACTTCATAATCATACGCATTTTTTTACGGTTGTTTAGTTGAAATATTTTTTTTCCGACAAATAATCATGAAATGTTTCCCAGGAAACCGTAACTCATGACNTTTCAGACATGGTCCATATGGTCCGCAAATCTGGGCCGTATGGTCCCTAATTCCCTGAATTGTTATATAATGTCATCCGTTTTAAACTTTTAATACAGCATAATTACGCACACTCACTTCTATTTAAATAAAGGTACCGTAAAAACTAAGTAAATGGTCGTGTCCATCGCTAGGTAACTCTGTTATTGTCAAAATGTCTTCTGGTTGAGAATAAAACTATCACGCAATACATTTGCAGAAATAAACACGCAAAATACATCGGCATTTTTAAACCGTCATCTCGGTACGGTATGGCGGTTAAACTAGTGTCGATGTTGCAAGGTCCAGTACTTTGATCTACGCTCGCTAGGCAATGTCCTGAGGGTTGATTTTGGACTGGTCAAGTACATCGAGAATCGGCCTGTCAGTGAATATCGGGTTCGTCCCCTTCCTTTCTTGCTCGAACCAAACGATCTGCAACAAATCGAAACAATAAGCTTGTTGTGAACAGTCTTATGATCACAGTTTACGTGAAGTCAGAGTTTTCATGTGAGACGTATTTACCGGTAATCTGATAGTGCTAGAAGCATTTTATAGCGTATATTGAATAATAAACTTCTTGACGTAAGAACGCGGATTCAACTAGTTCAATCTCCAACCATTTAACATAATAACTTCGACATGTACACCTTCGATACATCTTAACAACGTGCATGCCTAGTACAATCTCAGTAAGGAGCCATGAATAATTAGTTGTTGGTTTTAAATATGTAAGATTCGTGCTCTGGTACAACTGACCTTCAATATGCAGAGAAGCCTTAACGAAAGTGGGATGCCTGCGTTATTGGCCTAGAGGGGATATAACTAGTGAGAAGTAAATTAACGTAAAAACGTACCTGGTTATCTCCCTCGCGAAGTACCGCTGCCGGCACATATAGCGTCTGCTGGGGGCCCATGGACCAGAAGCGACCCAGGTTGAAATCGTTGATGAACACGATGCCTTTTCCCCAGCCCTGTGGAAAAACGAATGTGTGTAGCATGTGACATTGTCTGATGCGAATTTTATTTTTGTATGTTCACACGTACTATTAGCGTTCAGTTAACAACTTGCATACCTTCATAAACAGGAACGTGTCCTTAGGTTTCCCTGTAACGTTCACCGAGCCTTTGTAGATCCCGGGCACCGTCCCGTCGCCCCCCGCCTTCCAGTCAATCCTAAAACGACGAACATGTGTAAACCATTTGGAAACAGCGGCAACGCATAGAAGATTTCAAAGAAACGAATATCTTTCAAAATTCAATGCAGTTCTTAATAATCAATGATCCGTTTGTACGCATATTAATTCAGTACAATTATACGGTCTTTGGTCAACAGTTTACATCTTATTTGAGTTGTTTACATGTATATGAGCCTGTGTTACCAGTCTTATGTGCAAGTACATTTTTATCGAGTTCACCAGGATGTCTTTCCTTTGACCATCAGCCTTAACAGACATTGTTGTTGGGTAACGCGGACTAGTGCAAGATACAGGGGGCGCCCCGTTCCAGAGATGACCCTGGGTTTTTAAGTGCTTCGTGTGAATCGCCTAGGGTTAACCTACACCTAGGTTCAACGTCTCACGCGGAAGATTATTAGTAGGCGAGGTTTAATGTGCAATCGAAGTTGCAATCCCTTGATTGTGCAGCCCGTGCGTAACCAATAGATACTAATAACGAACCTCTCTGACCATTTCGGCTTGAACTCTAGGGGGTACGCCGTCAGGTTCTTGAGCAGACGACCGTCCACGGTAACCTCACCACGAATACCTGCAAACGGGGATAGCCCTTCTTGAGAATACAGGCCTTAGAATACTTGCTTTTAAAAATAACGAATGTATAAGAACATACCCTTTGATACCAGCCACATAAGCTCGAAGCATACATAAATATAAGGAACATTTTTGTTTAATTAGTCATAAATGTACGTAATAAACGTAAATAAGTTTCCCAAGATCGTATGTATAAGAAAAATGAAACAAGTCTACCTTTCCTCTCGTTGTTCAGTATCCCGGATTCTGCTGTGCCATAGTTGACGCGACCATGATTTTCCACCAGTATGTCCAGACGTACAGTGTTCTGTGCTCAAAAAAACAAAAAACGTGTCACTCCAAATATAAAACTCATGAAAAAAACAACAACAATCAAACGAATAGTAGTGCATCTTATAATCGGTTGTGATGATTATATACCGAACAAAGTTGAAACGAACCACAGATGTAATGTTGTCAGTTCAGTTACGTATTCAAACCGCTCCTAAATTAACACGGGATTCTTTCGTATTTTCCAATATTTGGCCTGACATTCATGTATTAGACAAATGATCATATCTGACATTTCAAACAGAGATTTTTAAAAAGAGAAAAAAAACAAGGTTCCCTTTGGTGAGTTATACAAAAAGACAACATGACTGCATCAAATGTCGATCTTTTCATGCAGCAAAGAAAATACATGTACGTACATTTCCCTCGTCATCGTCGAACAGTCGTCTTGGGAGAGATACTAGGTGATTCTTAGATTTCCAGTCCATGGTTGAAACATTATGATTGTTGATGAATATCTGTTGGACAATAATCGTACACATACTATTTGATCACATGCCATTAATTGTTTCTGATAAAACGGTTATAATGGTTACTGAGTTATCTGCTCGTGCAGTTGATTCATAAGTTATATCTGACGAGTTAACATTATAAAAAATACATGAAAAAATCAAAGATAATAAATATCTTCAGTGGTATATGGTTATTCTAAATTCGAATACTTATAGCGTTATATTACTTACATTAAAATCGTATGCATATAAATTATAAGTAATAATTGAATTGCGTCGGAGACAAACCTGTGCTCGGTCTGTTGGTAGATTGGCGAACGCGAGCTGTGTCGCACCACGTGGTATGTGGGCGCGATAGAGGACGTAGCCATAACTCTGTCCGTGACCACGTCCACTTATGTTCAACATTTCCATGGGCACCGGAGACTCGAGAGACACGGGCTGAACATTTCGAGAAAAATATAGTAAATGATTTGACGAGTTTGTACCAGCAAGAAGTGATTCCTATACCTTTATTAATGAATGTTATTTAACTGTATATATTACCATTATCATTGTTGACCTCTGTTAAGGGGAGAATGGCCATAGCTTGTAAACTATTTCTGTAGTACTTTATACATAATTATATATGGAAATTACGTTGTTAGTGGCTTATTTCTTGTTTAAATTAATTGCCTGATAGAACGACCGTTTATTGCAGTCTAATTTTTGAAGCGGCTGTCGTTAACAATTAATTATCTTATGACAACATACACCGTAACATATGTTTGATGACTCAAGGGGCGGGTTCTATTAGGTTATAATCATTATTTCAAACATTGCACATGCGAACTGTATTATTATGAAGTGCACAGTGTGTAGTGTGCAATTTCCTGTCGTATTGATCAACCCTTCTACATGAGATGTCATTAACACTAACGTCGTCACTGGATTGTTTTCCGTCGATTGTTCGTACTACGTGCAGTATGGATATGTTCATCAAGTATAACAATTAACATTGTGTATAACATGTTCTTGGTTATTCAAACCAGATTAATTCTTAATCATATGATAATCGGTCTTTTGGAATATTACCATGATGTACACTAATCTGATAAACTGCTTTTTAAAAATATCATTAGAATTTACATGTAATCATACATATATGTATGTGTGTTTCTATAATAATGTGGATTGTTGAGACGACTTGTTACAACGAATATTATAATATGGAATCAGTAATGCCCATTTTTAGATCCCTTATCGAACACAGAAAAAGAACAACTGCAGCGGTGTCGGTTTGTTTATTTGTTTATTGATTTATTTCATTTTTCGTGTTTATCTGAACAGATTCAAACGTTTTGTTATTGTCATTCATGGTTGATGTTTGTGGGCAAGAGTGACCTCTGATTCGACGGGGAAATGAAACGAGAAACATAAAATGTCATGAAGTCTATCAACCACTGTCTGTTTTATTTTCGATTTGAAAAACAAACAAACAATCCGATGGCATTTGTCGACGAAGATAACGCAAGTTGAACTTTCGGTCTCGAATTATTTCCGGTCTTAAAACTGTGACTTTATACTTAGTCTTATAAAACTCGACTATCGGTATATATAAAATATTTGAAAATTTCATTAAGTATTTATTTATTACTGGTCGTTCTAGTAAACATATGAATGCTACCTGATTTTTTATTGACAAATTTGAATCAAGGCCAGGACAATCTTTGACTGTTAAACTGCTCCTTAAAATTGTAAACCCGGAAGCCATAACATCAAAATATGCGTTTAAAAAACATCTGTATAAAATACTATAAATGTCAATGCGTGTTTTACGAATAAAAGGTCATCAAAAGAGCCTATACTCTGTATTGCATCGTTATAGCATTCTCTTTTCTCGAAGTTTTGCAAGTCGAAAACCTTTTCGTAAACAATTTGAACGGTCTGTATTCCTTTACAACGAGGTAATACGGTTATTTTCCCAACAATTTGGGCATTAACTTAATAAAACCATCAAGAACATGAAGAATACTGTAATTCACCCAATTAAACGTGTTTTATACGAGTAAAGGAACAAAAACGCATCAACTGTCAGTCAGTCGAAATTTCAGTAAATATTGCATTTTAAGTTGGATCAGTTTCATAAACTGTCAAATATCCATCTTTGCTGAAGACAGACAACAGGTCGCTGTCGATTCCCCCGACGCAGATCATATCCGGCGTCTCCTCAATCTCCGTAAGCTCTTCCACGGAGGTCATGTTTCTCGGGAACCTGCACACGCACCTGCGGTAGGAGTAGCACGCGTAGAGGTGACCCAGACTGGACATGGCGAGACTGGACGGGTTACCGTACTGGAAGTACTTCAGACTGGACTTAACGTGCTCAATCTTTTGGTTGCTAATAGAGAAGATTTGTAGACGATTTTCCACCGTATCTGTTACGTACAAATGACCATCCGCTTGGTCTATAACGATTTTATCTGGACAAAATGGGTACTCCGCTGAACTTTTCACTTCCGCAACGCACTCACCGCATTTATTGAAAAGTTTCACTTTCCGTGATTTCTTACAGGAAACCGCTATCACGTCTTTCCACGCCGTGATGCCGTAGCATCTGTCACGAATGTTGATTTTCTTCCCTAACTGTATACTGGCAATGTCCACAATCGCGAACTGCACTCGTGACTCCGATGGCAGCGTAAAGGCAACTTCGTTGAAGCCAATGGCGGTTACGTCGTAAGGTGAAGACGAAACGGTCACGTTATTGTGTACGTTTCGTTTCGGTGAAATCCGTATTAAGGTCTTGTTCTTATTGTCCGTCAGTATCACAGAGCCTTCAAAAAGCATAGTCATTCCAGAAATGACCTTGTCCTTTGGGAGAAAACTTATCACGTCCACTTTGTATTTTACTTTACATTTTGGCCGGGAGGTTTTCTTAAGCAATTCCTTTTTCGGAATACATGTACTATCACTATTGCTTCGTGGGATAAACGTCACGGGCGAAAAGCCAGAACTGTAAGCGTAGCCGGACTCACTGGACGCTGTTGAACTTTGGTCTGAAGTGCTTCTTTCCTCTGTGTTCATGTCAGTATGATTAAAACACGGTATTTCACACGGTTCACATTCATTAATCGTTTCATTGATGCAAACACCCACCAGTTTTTCCAACTGTACATCTGCCTTGTGAGGCCGACTGGGTCGCTCCTCCGAAAGAATTGAGATAGTTTTCCTGGGTTTTGGAATGGGCTTAGTCTTCTTCTCGTACTTCGCATTCACGCGTCCGTGGGTCTTGATGCACTCGATGCACAAATATATCCGACACTCAACGCAAAATCCCTTCGAGTCCGATTGACCGCCCACGAGATTACACGGGCGACAGTAAAACGACTCTAGATTATGAGTATTTGCTGTGACGTGCTCGTTGTGTGATTCTTGGGGATCTTCGTGGTACACGTAGTAAAATATGTTCTCGAAGATCTCGCTGTTTCTTCTGTATTGCTGCCGCGCCCCGACCCCCTGCCTCGTGTCCCCCAGGGATCGACAGTACTGCTCCGAGAATGTTAGCGACGTCTCGTCAAAGTACGGCACGTTGTCCAAAGACTTTCTGGTAGACGCATTCGGAATTGTAGTGTTTAGTTCCGTTACAGATTTACTAATGGCTAAACCAGTACCGTGGTCTTCAGTATAATTTTCAAGGCATAATATATCCATCGTTGGTCGCATTTCTTCCAACGTTCACATTTCCCTGTTAAAAACTTGTCGAACCGTCGTTGTTTTCTAATGTCAGTGTAAAGTGCAAAAAAACACTATTTCCTGTCATTGTACACGTCATGCATTTGCATCAGTTTCCTTTTCAAGTTATTTAATAGTACTGATGTTTATAACTTGTATCTAAGTACGCAATCGCATTTGTGAATCTGTATTCACTGATGGTTGTGTTATTAAATAATGAGGTTCATGATTTTCGTATATAAATAGAACGCTGAGTTAAAGGATGAGCTTCCTATATTTTTGGGTTGTACAGTCCGGTTTGATGCAACAAATGAATGATAACTTGCTACATGTTGTTTACTGATACGTTAACACATCAAACGAATGTTATGAAAAGATAACACATATATTCGGTGCATAAAATATGCTTCTAGAATAGAGTACTATTGGATGAAATGTACGCAATGAAGAATCACAATCTTTACACTGCATGTCCCTTTAAAACACGCTAGTGGTTGGTTTTATAAAAGAGCATTGTAAATGCTTGGTGATATATTGACGTAAATGTCAATGCCTTATACAAAGTGATAGTTTAGTATACTACCGTAAGGCTCGTTAGATAGTCGTCAAGTCGGATGTAGCCACTAACGCTCGCGTTTCCTGAAAGACATGAACTCAGCTTTACATTATCAGATGAATATCGCAATGTCGCCGAGATAACAGACTTCACAATACAAATACAAGATAAATTGTTCTTCATTATTAAATTCCGTATCAAAGAGGAGGTGGACACGGAAGTAAAGTCTTGATCTTGAAAATACCCGTTCTAAACCTCTGTTTCAGTTCTCGTAGTTTCAGTGTTCTTAGTTTCAGTTTTTTTAGTTTCAGTTATATTAAATGATGTAGATTACGTGTTTAACATACCGTTTGGAACTTTTGCATTTAAAAAAAAACTTTGTCCTTGGTTTGTTTGCATTAGTATTAAAGGATTGTTTTTGGTCTTGGTGAATAGAATTGTATCCAAACGTCTTTGTGCGTAAACGATTGCACTAAATATAATGACATCGTGTTTGTTTAATTATTATTCAATTGTTATAAACTAATTAATATATATTGTTTCTTATTTTGTTCAGTATACATGTAACCACATGTGTGTACTTGTGCATGTGCATGCTTACCGTAGGATGTTTGATCCTGATTGCCCGGAATATCCGGAAGCACCAAACCTTTAATAATAAAAATAATAATACTAGTTATAACAATAATAACACTAATAATAATAACCCGTGTTCCTAAGGATATCATTGAGAACTGAACAGACCTAATGTCAGGTACACTTATGACGATACGTCGTTAGGAGATTCATTACCAACTAGGCCACCTCTTTATGAAGGCCATACTTTTTTAACTATCTTTTAACTATTTTTTTTTCAGAATATAAATTATACTTGTACGTTTCCCTCAATCAATATCATGGTATTCGTGCTAGTATAAACCTTCAACCAGACTCTAGGTAAATGTGCGTGGATAATTCCAGACATGGAGCACCCTCAAGTCACTGCAAATCGGTTTAAACTTTCAAGTCATTGAATTGATAATAATTCAACGGGTTAAAACAAAGATCTATCAAAATACATATGTATATTGATAGATCTTTGGTAAAACTCTGCGAACCTTTAAATGAAACAATGTTACCACAGAAAAACATATTTTACCTGCGGGTTTATACACATATTCTAGTAGAAGCTCTCGGGTCTTCAGGTATTTTGGTGTAATGTCGCCCTTTTCTGTCAACAGTGCGTCGTAGTCTGGAGAAAGACAAAGCTAATTAGTTCATGCTGTTATTCCAATAAGTGTCAATAGCAAAATTGTAAATCGCGCTTACTGTCTTATATAATAAACATATAGCATTGACTTAACTTTTTTTTTACATATTTATGTACATGTGTGTATATTCTATGTTTATTCGAAATATTTTATTGATAAATACAATTATATAAGCTGCAAGTTTCCACTGTCGGTTTTCGTATTAATTATATATTCATCTATATACCCAGATATTTGGGCAAGGTTGGAGATACAAAATGTATACGTAACAAGCGTTATTAACGTTTATGCTACGCACCGTAGCTTGTTACGTCAGGGGAGTAGAGGTTATTATCCTTATTAGCGCCATTCATGAAGCCAAAATTGGTCCCTCCGTGGAACATGTAGAAGTTAAGAGATGCGCCAGACTTCAGTATCTCCCGTAGATAGCGGGCGTATTCTACAAGACACGAATAACGCATAAAAATGAGCCTCACTCTGGGAAAACGGGACTTAATGCATGTGCGTAAAGTGCCGTCCCAGATTAGACCGTGCAATCCGCACATGCTAATCAGGGACGAAACTTTACGCCTTTACTCGATTTTCGCTTTAGAAGAGACTTCCTTTAAACGAAAAAAATACCATTTTAGCGGAAAGTGACGTCCCTGATTAGCCTGTCCGGACTGCACAGGCTTATCTGGGACGGCACATTTCGCATAAGCATTAAGGCCCGTTTCCCCAGAACGAGGCTCATTTTTGTAGACTCGCATAACTGTTGCTTAAACATCGGTACATCCTGGCGAATTTAACAAGGAACGAACTATGGTGCATATATATAACGACTCAAAGTTGAAGATCACTCGGTACATTAGGAACGGTTTTTAGAAACGTGATGCAACTGAAAAACGAACAATATGTTGAATTTTAATTTATGAGTACGAAGAAAGCGGATGCTGTGGAGGGAAAGTCGCTCCATACACGTGATTTAAAACAAACTAATAAAAACGCATAAGATATGAGCCTCGCTCTGTGAAAAGGGGTTTAATGCATGCGCGTAAAGTGTCCTCCCAGAGTAGCCTGTGCAGTCCGCACAGACTAATCAGGAACAACACTTTCCGCTTTTATGATATTTTTCGTTTAAAGAAGAGACTTTCTTTAAACGAAACATATTATTAAAGCGGAAAGCAAAATCCAGTAAAGGCGGAAAGTTTCGTCCCTGATTAGCCTGTGCGGACCAGCACAGGCTATTCTGGGTCGACACTTAATGCATATGTATTTAACCCCGTTTTTTACAGATCATCAAAGATAAAACCTTCGACGTCCAGTCCGCTGTGTCCGAACATCCAGTGGTCGAACCAGCCGGTCCAAAACTCGGTCACCATGATGGGGAACTCGGGGCTCCACTTCCGGATTTGATCGAACAACACCGTCCCTTCATTGTAATAGTCTTTGAAGTTCGCCGTAGGCAATGCGTCTACAAATGCAAACGTAACATTATTTGTAATCTACATGTATACAATGCTTTGTATAATAGTGACATCACGTTTATAGGCAATCGGACATCAAATGAAAAACTTATTAAAAAGTATTTGTAGTCTGTGCAATTCTATATTTCTAGAAGAATATTCTAAAGCATCTGGACGGCATTCTCTTACTGTAAAGCCAATAATGTTGTGGATTTTAACATCATAAAGTCACGTGATTTTGCTCCTTTATGCAAAAACGCACGAGGTATTCAAGCAGTCGAATCGGCACATTTAATACGTATGTATTTAAAAAAAAAAAATGAATGTTGAGTGAACGGCAAATCAGTGTGATGTACGGTAGATAAACGTGGAGACTTACGTTGGTAGAAGACGTCTCTGGTCTGGCCTGCACGGTTATCGGACGTCAGAAACAGCTCCGTCAGTCCATGCTTCACATACATCTACAAATAGGGACAACATATGACTATCCGCGTATTGAAGTTTTGAATAATTACGTTTCTCACGTTATCAACGGAAATATTTTAAGAAGGTTAGACGTGATTTTCTACACCGAAACATATTAATTGTATTATTTGTGATGCTTAACTTCATGTGTAATTCGTTGGGAATTTAGAAGTTGGTTAAGTATTAATAACGTCATGCTTTTAAATCAAAATAGTAATCTCGCAAGAATATTTATAGGAGCCATGGCTCTAAAAAATATCGTATAATCACACGCAACGTTTGGCATTTTGTATATGAACAAACCGCAACTCCACAACACACGTTTCCCCGTGTAGATGTATGTATGGGCGACAACTCGTAAGGACTAAAAACTAGTCTATACCTCTTTGATTTTGTGCAGATGGGTAACGTCCGTGCTGTAGGACCCGAACTCGTTCTCGATCTGGAAAGCGATGATCGGGCCTCCGTTCGAGTACTGAAACACAGGGGTCGCTGCTCTTGAAATACATGTACATCGGAAACGGTGATATCGCCGAAATGATAATAACCAATTTCTATGCCTGTAATGCAGACATGTCAATTTGCAAAACTATGGATTCACGACAAGAAATATTATAAAGGTGAATTGCAAAATATCGACATAGATATACAGTCTAAACATTTAACAGGAACGGATCCAAACATGTCATTCATTTATTTATTCATCCATTTAATACACCAAACATGTAAAGGCATTATTCGTGATTCTTTGAGTAACTGAATATTGCGATCTACGTTATATTACAAAAGCAAGGTTACAGGATTTGTTTATGTATCAAATGTTACCACGATCGCCATTGTCTAATGTTTCTTAATTTTGAATGTGTATATTCTATGATATTATACAAATATAAACTATCGTTTTGATACATAAAAAACACGAATGCCGCATGGAACACAATGCATTCGACAAGTCTTGCAGTATCTAAGTAAGCTCGTTTTACAAGCCTATGAGTACAGAAGACAAAGACGAATATTTCAAAAAGCATTGCTTAATATATCCGGGTCGCGGATGGACCCGGCATATGTCCAGAAAGTCATGTGTCCGTCTACTTTAAGAGATAGTTTCACATAATTCAATAAGAAATAGAACAGTTACAAATTTCAGTCATACTAATTCATTGATTTAGCAATGTTTGAACGGGGGCTATAATAGGATTAATAATAGTTACTTTGTCGCTTGCATGGTTGAACGATGCATGATATAAATAAACAAGTAACACATAAAAATCCTAGTGCCGACTAAGATACGGTGTTCCCAAAGCGGTGTAATGAATGCGCTATAAGGATCTACCGGTACTTGGTGTCCACTTAAGAGTCGGAAAGCCCCTAGTTCCCCCAATGTCCAGTCTTGAATGCGTTATATGAAGGAGAGATATAATTAAAGGGAAAGTATTGTCTCGGGGCCCACTTATTTTATTTATTTTATTTTAAATCGCCAATGCATAGCCAAATTCATGGAATTGCAAATTAATAATGATCTGAATTTCCGCATTTTATGGATAGACGACCGTTTGATTTGATTCAACTCGCAAATGAATTATGTGTTTCTCTCACTGTTGATTATTATTTTTGAAAGCAATTGTCTAAGATGTTAATACAATATCGTTTTTTTAAGCTATTAAAAAAGAAAAAGAAAAATACACGTGTCCAGAGAGATCACAGTCCACAAAGAAAGGCGGCAAACGCCCAGATTGGCATTTTATCATTGTCCACTATGAGGACTTTATCGGTGTATAACCTCAGCAACTTAATGCCATATTGATTTATAAAATAAATTACTAGTATTTATATTTTGACCCATGTGTGACTGCAAGCATGTTTTATTTGGTTTAATTGTATTATTAACCTTTTTTTGGACCAAAGATTCTTGTACAGATGTTGAAGACATGTTTCAGCTCAAACTTTTTATTGTTTGACATACGATTGTATTCCGTAATAATCAACAGACATGCATATAAAAGAATCACATAACTTAAAATAGACTTTGGACACAATCAAACGTTATATGATCAATACAGCTCATACATATTTACAAAATACTTCGACTCCTAACAAACCATGGCAATGGTAATAAAAGGGTACACATTGTACCAATAGCTACTCAGAAGACGTTCTTCCCAAGCACATTTTCAAGATCTTCACTGCAAAATGACGTTTTAGACTTCATGAAACCGTCCAAGCTCTCGTCTGACACGGTATCCTCGTTGCTTTGCACGTGATCTGTGACGTCATACATTTCCTGACCACGTAGTCCGGCGCTAATATTCGCGAGTTCGTCCAAACGACGAAATGAGCCATTGAATGAATACTCAAAGTCTTCCAGTTGTGCGGTTGTCTGAGGACCAGGAAGTTGAAGTCTTGTCTCTTGAAGTAACCTTCTTTGCGCAACTTGACACAGTCGTAAGTTTGTTACAGCAGATGCGCGTCTCAGTTTGGGTTCCTCAATACAGATGGCCATGTTAAATGGATCATATTCATAAATCTCGGAGGCATCGCTCTCCGTATCCGAGTCGCAGAAACTGTCCCACAGGAAGCCACAGCGTTTACTCGATTCCTCGAACAAGGACAGCGTCTGACTTTGAAGACGCCTCCGTTTTGTGTGCGTGTCATTGGCCATGAATCTCTGCATAATCACGCTTTTCCCGTGATGCTCTTCCAGCTGCTCCAGATACTCTGCGAGGGTACAGTCCACACGATGTTTCTGCGCGCGCCTGACAGTTACGGGCGTGCTGTGTCTAGGGCCGTTGACGTCATCCTCTAGCAGAACCGTGCGGTGACGGCGTTTTCTCGTCGATCTATTTAAGGAAATTTCGTTGTATCCATGGTTACCAATGCCACTAATCACAGAGTCATATCCGGTGTCCGCAGACGAGATGGCTCCATCAGACGTCGTCCGATTCGGCGCATTCTTTCCGGGTGTGATGAATTTTCTCCTTAGCGATAATCTCGCGCTTGAAACAGTTAACATTTTTGCTTCTTGCTCGACCACGTCCATGCAGATGTAGTTACCCTCAATCAAACCAGGGCAGGTCTGCCTCTCCTGCGTACGACTACGAAGTGGAAACACGCGCATTGAAATCTTGTTCAGATACTTCTGTGCCAAAAGAGAAATGGCATTTCGTCTTAATAATGCTCCGAGCGATTTTCTCGACTTCGGCATCTTAATCTCTGATCGTTTAATGACGAATTCCACATTCTTTGAAGCTGCGTTTGCGCGCCACACCTTAAGCAGCTTAGTCTTTCCCGGAAGTTCCTTCTCGACACCTTCGGTTGATAGGAATATCGCTAGAGGCACCTGGAGATTAGGGAACTTGGCGATGACGTCAGAGCACGTGGTCGTCTTGGAAACTTTCTTCTGTACACGAGCCGCGCCATCCAAAACGAAGATCATCTCGTCCGATTTCCTTGACCTCGCACTCGCACATTCCATGACTTAAAACAGATACAGTGAAAAAACATGTATTAACAAAATGAATGATATGTTCTCTTTTATAACGTTAAACATTTGTTCGTTTTTGAGATAGTACAGCGCAATATGTAAAATTATAAAGTCATGCTAATTGAAAAGACTTCATTTATGCCACTAACGATTTAATTCTTGTATAGAAGTGTTACAAACAATTAAATCCTCTCTGATTGGAACCCAATATTTTGTTAAAGCTTTACAAAAGAAGCGTTATTAGTGATCGACGAAGCCCATCAAAACTAAGCCAAGTGATTAAAAAAAGTAGCCTAAGTTCCCACGACAAGTTAATAAGATTTAAAAAAAAAAATGCATGAGGTTTAAATGTATTATACATTGAAGTACAATTATTTTATGAGGAAAGCTATTGTTTGATCGTGTTTTCAATGGTAGAATTGATATGCAGTAATGGCTTCATCATGAAGCTAAAACGTACAAAAATAAAAATAATATTGTAGGTGGTGATGTTGGTGGTAAAATGCTGAATAAGTTGTCGCTGTGTACTGGTGATGATTTTGCTGCTGTTTACTGGTGCTGATGATGATGATGTAAATAATTATATAATAAATCAACATACCTTTCATTTTGACCTCGTCCCTTTTGGACACGATAAATCGTAATGAATAAATGTGAAACACTTTCGTTGGATTAGTTTTGATATCGGAGGAATTCTGACATACCCCATATTCTTTCAATCATATATATATATACATACACGGTACAAGCACATCATGTGGGTTTATTGGGGAATCAACTCAGCTGGTGTCCGCGACTCAACAGGTTGTGAGAGTTAATTACCCGTAATAGAGCAAAGAAGATTATACTCTCACCTGGCCGTTACAACATAATGGGCCCTTATTAGGGAGTTTGCGAAATACATGGTCAATTAAGTAATCAGCAAGTTTGCCAACTAATAAAGCGCATAGCGTGATAAGCCGCTGATTTGCTGATGATGACAGATTTTCTATGCGAAAATTGTTATCTGGCTGATTTAATATATTTGATGCTGCACATACGAACTTCAGCAGCTGAATTCAATGATTATGTAATATTCCGCAATATGTTATAATTTATTTCTTAACGCATACATATTTCGGGGGCTAAAGTTGTCGATAATGAATTAAATCATCGCTTTCATGCGCACATTAAGTGAAACAGTTCTTGGCTTTTTGCTTTTTTTCGGCATAGATGTCAAATCCAGGTTTTGACCATTATCAATAATCTGAATGTTAGAGTGAATATATCCTAACAATGCATTGGCTAATTTGACAGATATGCCATCAAACATTAGCCACATATATTTGTTTCGAGATGAATCATTTGTTAATTACATCTTTATTTTAATTTTGTTACTTCGAAAGGGACCCTTTTTCATTAAATGCAGTTAATTACTCAAAGATTGTTAACTTAACACGCATATATTTTTTATTTACCTTTTCACATTCACCTATTTAAATTACGGCCGTTGTTTCTATGACCGCCATCTCGTATTGAATAGGAAATGCTCAATAATTCTAACCTTCTTGCGGAATATAGGAAGAGTTGAACATGTACTAGTATACGTTCTAGCAAAGGAGCAAAATTGGTGACACATAGGGTTAATGTATACTATACGAAAGATATATTATTTGTTAGATCTTTGACTATATTTGCATGTAAGTTTTATGCAGGTTTTCTTTAAAAACCTTTAACCATTTATTTTATCGTAAATAAGTGAACATATTTTATACATTTTAGTAGTTTCCCTTTATATTTTGTCCACGATCTCCCTTACACATAGCGCCTGATACAATCTACTATTAAAGTATTAATTATTAGTATCGGGTATGCGAATGACGATCGCTCTCGAAAGGTAATACGTACATACGTACAGCTCCGGAGATCCGGAGGGTCACTTAGTGGGAGTTTGATTATTGCAACTAGTGATTGTTCATCATCGCTTATACAAATAGCGTCTAGTACAAATTCGTCTAAAGGGATTACTAGTTCAAGGTATACATGTTGGGAGTGAACTAGGGTCAAACTATATTTAGTCACGCACATTCTGTGAGCAGAACTGTTTTCGTAACAGAGTGTATGTTTTTTAACCAGGTTTTCCGAAGGAAAAACACTGGTTATTATATAGCTGAATGTCGGCGGCCGGGCGGGCGGAACAAAGTATGTCCGGACCATAACTATGTCATTTATCGTTACATTTTTTACATGTGTTCACCATCATTGGACGGTGTGTCATGCAGAAGAATAACGTCGATATCTCCAAGGTCGAGGTCACACTTTGAGTTCAAAGGTAAAAAAATGGCCATAAATGAGCTTGTCCGGGCCATAACTATGTCGTTCATTGTGATATTTTAAAGCACATTTGTTTAAAATCATTGGACGGTGTGTCGTGCGAAAGAATTACGTCGATATCTGCAACGTCAAGGTCACACTTTGAGTTCAAAGGTAAAAAATGACCATAAATGATCTTGTCCGGGCCATAACTATGCCATTCATTGTGATATTTTTAAATTACTCAATACATTTGTTCACAATCATTGGACGGTGTTTCATGCGAAAGAATTACGTCGATATCTCCAAGGTCAAGGTCACACTTGGAGTTCAAAAGTCAAAAATGGCCATAAATGAGCCTGTCCGGGCCATAACTATGTCATTCATTGTGAGATTTAAAATGAATCTGTACATTAACGGCATTGGACGGAGTGCCATGCGAAAGATTCAAGAGTTCAAAGGTCAAAATGGCCATAAATGATAATGGCATAATAGTTCTTAAAAAGCCAAAAAATAGCATCTCTTGTTTTGTGAAGACAGCATGCAAAATATTCTGTGCCAATGCAGCATTTGGGGGTATACGTCTGTGACAAAGCTCTAGTTTAAACAACACTTCAACACCCGTAAACATATACATACAATATATAAGTAAGTAAATGCACCCTCTTGTTTAACTTCTGTCACGCGACAAAAAAAAATCAATATTTTATAATGTTTACAACAAACATTTAGCACACACATTCTGTCACTATTTCCAAAAAAAACGATTATACACGCGAGTGTTATGTTTGTTAAGTAGTAGACAATGCGCTTGTATTACATTTACTGCTGAATAAATGTTGTTGTTGTTGTTTACGCTATAAAAGAGATAAACCTTGCTTATATTACTTCCCCATATACTACAATATATTCCCCATAAACTATTTTTGACCCGGAATAATTTATATTCATAAGAATATTTTAATTCGAAAAATATATATTATATTATCTAGGCATATATGGGAGTATATAGTAAAGTTATGTTCAATCGTAGACTACGACCACTCACTTAATGCGCTCCATAAGTTATCTGTGAATCGATGCTTAGGTATATAATTTGTACTATTATTAAATGTGATTTTTAGTAATATAACATTGTTCATATTGTAACTAGGTATTATACTACCAAATAACAATATAACATAACATCGAAGGAAGCCTGTATGTCTATTTTTCTTTATGTGTTTCCTAGACTAAGACACTACTTCAACTTTCAAACGAGCTGTTCCTGCCGACAAAATTCACTAAAGCTATACCGTAATACAGTTATCTTCTTAATGTATTGTTTAGAAATTTTATACATCGGTTATTATATGTCTTTGCACTTGTTTGATAAGTGTCATAGCTTGATCTTGCTAAATTACCTTGCCATTGCGATTTTATACTAAGAAATATGTTCACTGCGTTTCAAAATAGGTTTAAGAAAACCTTTATACCACATTTAAAACGAACATTGACAAAAGATAATAATAGTTAGACAACTTTGAACTTTTCCATATCTTAACATGTATAATGTTGTTATATTGTACATTTTGGAGATATTTTGGTCATGCGTTTCAATCAATGTGTTTTAATAATTTTAACAAATTAATGATTTTTATCACCACGCATCATAAATGTTGATGTGTATCTGGGGAGGAAAACAGCGATAACATCGGAACAAAGCGATATTGTTGGAACCTTCTATGTAATTAATTAGCAACACTATTAATTACTGAACGAAGCGTGGAATTCTTCAAACACCCTATTATGTTGTAGTGACAAGGTGAGACCGTAATCTGATGTGCTCGATTACGGGTAATTAAGTCGTTGACCCGTTGAGATTGAGAATTGTCCGAGTTAATTACCTGAAAGTTCATTACGCCAGAGAGATATAAAGGGGGTCGAAGAACATACACTGTCATTAGTTGTTCCTTATATCTGCATCTCTTATTGTCCATCAAAACATCTTTGAACTACGTCACAAGCAATACTGTCAATATACGAACGAGGTATGTACGAGCAAATCCACTCAATTCGCAATTATATATAATATCCGGAATGTTTAAAATCAATAATAAAAAAACAAAAAACAGCAACGACACATGATATCAGCATTTATGTAGAGTTTAATAAACTTAATTTTGGTTAACATTCTGTTCATAAGTCTCAATGGCTTAAATAACTCGATGGATAGTAAACCAAGGTTTATCAAAATATGCTCGATTTAAAAAAAAAATCATTTAAATAAAACATTCTCTGGTATACATAACGATTGATGTTTTATGATTTTTCTACTATTTTCAACTCATTTTTTTTTATTCTAGATGGATGTATCAAAGAAATCGCAACAGATTCCGTTCATCCTAGATGGCGCTGTGCGGATAGTGAAGAGCGTTTCTAAGACAACCACGTGCTCTGACGTCATCGCTAAGCTGCCCAATCTCCAGATGCCTCTAGCGGTATTCCTGTCAGCTGAAGGTGTCGAGAAGGAACTTCCGGGAAAGACGAAGCTGCTGAAGGTGTGGCGCAATAACGGGGCTTCAAAGGTGGAATTTGTCATTAAACGATCGGAGATGAAGACGCACAAGTCGAGAAAATCCCTTGGAGCAACATTGAAACGAGGTTCCGTCTATTTTCTCAGGAAAGTAACTTTGAAAAAGACATCGACAGTACTGGAACCTAATGGTCGTGACAAGCTCACACAAGTCGCCACGACTTGTGAAGAAAAGAACTCGCTCAAATCTGGGACAACAACGGAAAATAGCGCATCTGTTAAGTTATCGTTAAAAAGTAAATTCACGACACCCCACAACACGATGCCAGATCGAGCCCTCTCCACGGGAACCATTTCCTCCACAGATACCGGATACAACTCTGTCAGCAGTGATGACGGCAGTCAGAAATCCAGCCAAAGAACGACCACCAAGTGTACCAAAAAGCGCCGCCGCACAGTTCTTCTGGAGGATGACGTCAACGGCCCTAGACACAGCACGCCCGTCACTGTAACACGCACACAGAACCGTCGTCTGGACTGTACCCTCACTGAGTATCTAGAGCAGTTGGGTGAACACCTGGGGAAACGTGCAATCATGCAGAGATTCATGACCGACCAGACACTGACATCGCACAGTAAACGTCAACGTCTCGACCCCGAGGGCCTATCGGCTTTGCATGAGCAGAAAGAGCGCTGTCGTTTCCTATGGGAGAGATACTGCGACTCGGACACGGAGAGTGAGGCTTCGGATGACAGCGATTTCTTTCCATCAAAAATGCTTGACTTCACTCGAACCACGGCGCTCAGACGCGAGTCTGCGTTCTCTGTTCTTAGGAAGCGCTCTTCGAGATTCTCACTTCCGGCAAGTCGATTCTCACTTCCGGCTCGCATAGCTACGGGTATTATCGATGAGTTTGATTATTCATTCAACTGCTCGTTTCCAAGAATGGACGGCGATGGTTGTGAGGACGATAGCTTAAATGCAGGTGAACGCGCAAAAGCCATCACCGCAGTGTGTAGAAACGAGGATCCCGTATCAGACGACAGATTGGACAGCTTCATGAGGACGACAACATCCTTCTGTAGTGAGGATCTTGACATAAATGTGCTTGAAAGGAATGTTTTGGAATGAAACTTTATCACTGTAATTGACATTTGTGATATGTTTTAGTTCATTATTTATTTTGTTATGTTATCTAGAGTTTATGCTATTTCGTTTATTATAGATATGTTTATATGTACAAGATAGTGTACGCACCATTTGGATGATTACAAATATGTACATTTTATTTCTTTTGTTTTTGAAACTTTAATACAATTAACACAAAGCTAAGAAGTGTATTCGCTTAAAACAAAAACGCAAAATACCAACATATTGACGGCAGCTTGTAAATTATAGTTCGCTAGCAAAAATCATTAATACCGTAATTTGCTTATCATGATTTTGGGTTTTAACCAGAAAAAATACACCAATATGATATTATAATGATTGTATTTGTTTTGAGTTCCTTGATGTCTGAGTTTGACCTTGCAAAGTAGCAGTGACCTTCTATTTCGATATTGTACTGTAATGAACGACGCTTCCAAAATTATGGTGTACTGAAGTTTATCAGCAAACTGATTTTTTTTTTCAAAAACCTACAATCAAAATCAGAAAATAGTAAAGCGTTCGTAACGCGTTTCGTCGGCATTTAAAAAAAACGTGTATTACAGATAAATTGTTTAAACTACTTCCACAGCTTCAATGGCTTGGTGTAGCGCATTAGCTTTTGATTCGAGAGGTCAGGAGATCGAGCCACAGAGCACGCCCATTTAAAAAAAATCATCGTTTTACTTGTAATTTTAATCATCTAAAGTTGTGATAAATATTACAGTTTTGTCTTTAGGAGATTTATTTAATGACTTTTAAAATAACAGAAAACAACAACAACATATACACACGAAAATCAAACAAATCCATTTAACATAATTGCTTCATCATCTTTTGTGGGGCCTTCCAATAACAACGCTGTGTAATGCATTCGCCAGTTAACTCCTTTGCACTCATTTTTCAAAAGCAGGACAACCTATTCCCAACAATGAAATGGGTTACATCTGTATTTTAAATGTGGCTTCTGAAGAGCATTCTGGTTCGCCTTCTGTTATGATGTTACAGAAGATCGAACATGAATGGTAGTTTAACACCTATCAGGATTAGGCCATGTGAGAAGAATACAAATAGAACGTGTACTGTGTGTGCGCGGTTGGCATCTTATGTAGTATTAGAGACGTATTTAAATATTCTTATCGAACCAATGTTGTTTAAAAATTACCTCTTTATTAATTGCTCAGAGTTGCGCAATATGCAGCTTCTTGATAATGCATTGTTGACTAATACTTCGTAACCTTGACAATACACGAGGATGGCGATGACTATTAGAAAGTCGCATATTAGGCCCTTATTAGGGAGTTTGAGAATTCCTTGTTGTGTTGCTTTGTATTCTCTTTTTTTCCCTTTTTCATATACACTTCGACAGCTATGATGCGAGGTGCTGAACATGATCTTTCCTAGTGTAATTTATAATGCAATTAATGAACACAAAGTGCAATTAATATAATAAGCATGTGTGAAGGGTACAAAAACACCAACATTTTATTTTGTGATTAGGCAGTTTTATTCCGACATTTGCAAATTTATGTTTTCCAACATTGTTTAAAATACTTCAACACAAATAAACACCTTAATAAAAAGATTAACAGAAAAAAAAACGAATAGTAGAAAAGTGAAATGTATCTGCTGTCGAATATTGTGTTAAAATTGGCCATTAAATAAAATCAAACGTTTCTACCAGAACGGTTCAACAGTTTATGAGGGATGTAAACATGATTTATGATCGAACAAATTTAAGCATGGAAAAGCAAATGCCACTTATTATATAACTCGTAGCAATCAGAAACAACTCAAAGCAATCNGGGGGGGGGGGGGAATGTGCTAAATACTTACGAGGAGAAACCCGAATAAGTAGGTGGAAATGGGATGGATTTTGTTCTTTTCGCATAAGCTATTAGTATATTATTTACAAACCTGTCTAACATGCGGGGAGGGTATGACCGTTCCATTGAATGGGCAGCTTATGTTGCAGTGATTTGATTGTATGTATCAATATATTTCATCCAGTCGGATGCATGTCAATACGATGTAACTGATAGCGTAGAATGATGTTCCCAATATATGTTGCTTCTATGGTAATTTAATTTAGATTCCAACGTATTTCTTATTGGTCTTGGTAGTTTTGTAGCTTATAATACAGCATTGAAGTCAATCACAAAGTAGGTGCATACACGTGTTCATAAACTTAACATTTCTCAATCTGGTAACATTTTTTTTTATGCGTTGCGATACTTGCTTTATTATTGTATATAAGGCAATATACAGCAAAAGACAAACCCATAGAGTTCGCATTTTTTTCTTAAATAATACAATACCTTAAAATTATTTATATATAATAACATTTATCAATAAGCTTTTCGTGATAAAAATATTGGACTGAACTGAACGTTACGTATTTTAATATATGTAAGTGTTGTTATTGAAATTACTTTATAGCATAAATCCAATACATACTAATACGTTCAATTAGGACGACATGCATAGCTGATCCCATGTCAAGCTCAAGTATTGCAAACTTGTTTGAGACAAGCATGGTTGTAATGAATGTTAAAATTGCTATCTTATATGTAATATCTTCACTACGTTTCCAAATAAGTTTAAGAAAAGCTTTTAAGCTCATTGAAAACGAACATAATATTTTTCGGAAAACTGTGTACTTTTCCATGTCATTAAATGCATTATGTTGCAATATTGTACATTTTGGAGATATTTCGGTCATGTGTTACTATCAGTATGTTTAAATAATTTGAACAAATTAATTATGTTGAACACCACGCGTCATAAATGTAGATGTGTATCTAGAGAGGAAAAGAGTGATACAATCAGATCACCGCGATATTGTTTGCACCTTCTCGGTTATTTGTCAGCATTCTTGTTATTTACTGAACGAAGCGTGGAATTCTTCAAACACCCTAATAAGGACCTATTATGTTGTAGTGACAAGGTGAGACCATAATCTGATTTGCTCGATTACGGGTAATTAAGTCGTTGACCCGTTGAGATTGAGAATTGTCCGAGTTAATTACCTGAAAGTTAATTACTCCTGAGACGTATTTATATGGGCATCGAAGAACATTCACTGTCATTAGTTGTTCATTATACCTATGTCTCGTATTGTCAAACAATAAAAACATCCTTGTATTACGTCACACGCAATACTGCCAATATACGAACGAGGTATGTACAAACAAATCCACTCAATTCGCAATTATATATAATATCCGGGACGTTGTGTAAAAAAAACAACAGCAGCGACTCATGATAACACAATTTATGTAGAGTTAAATAAACTTAATTTTCATTAACATTCTGTGCATAAGTCAAAATGGCTTAAACAGCTCGATTGATAGTAAATCAAGATTTATCAAAATACGTTCGATGTTAAAAAATCATTTAACTAATACACTCTCTGATATACACAAAGATTGTTGTTAAATGATTTTTTTTTCTTTCTGTTCTTTATCTCTCATTTGTATGTGTTATTTTAGATGGATGTATCAAAGAAATCGCAACAGATTCCGTTCATCCTAGATTGCGCTGTGCGGATAGTGAAGAGCGTTTCTAAGACAACAACGTGCTCTGACGTCATCGCTAAGCTGCCCAATCTCCAGATGCCTCTAGCGGTATTCCTGTCAGCTGAAGGTGTCGAGAAGGAACTTCCGGGAAAGACGAAGCTGCTGAAGGTGTGGCGCGCTAACGGAGCTTCAAAGGTGGAATTTGTCATCAAACGATCGGAGATTAAGATGCACAAGTCGAGAAAATCCCTTGGAGCAACATTGAAACGAGGTTCCGTCTCCTTTCTCAGGAAAGTAACTTTGAAAAAGAATTCGACAGTACTAGAACCTAATGGTAGTGACAAGCTCACACAAGTCGCCACGACTTGTCTAGAAAAGAACTCGCTCAAATCTGGGACAACGATGGAAAATAGCGCATCTGTTAAGTTATCGTTAAAAAGTAAGTTCACAACATCCCACAAAACGATGTCAGATCGAACCATCTCTACGGGAACCATTTCCTCAACAGATACCGGATACAACTCTGTCAGCAGTGGAGAGGGCAGTCAGGAATCCAGCCAGAAAACGACCACCAAATGTACCAAAAATCGCCGCCGCACAGTTCTGCTGGAGGATGACGTCAACGGCCCTAGACACAGCACGCCCGTCGCTGTCGCACGTACACAGAGCCGTCGTCTGGACTGTACCCTCACTGACTATCTGGAGCAGTTGGATGAACACCTGGGGAAAAGTGCAATCATGCAGAAATTCATGGCCGACCAGACACTGACATCGCACAGTAAACGTCAACGTCTCGACCCCGAGGGCCTATCAGCTTTCCACGACCAGAAAGAGCGCTGCCGTTTCCTGTGGGACAGATACTGCGACTCGGACACGGAGAGTGAGGCTTCCGATGACAGCGATTTCCTTCCATCTAAAATGCTTGACTTCACGGCGCTCAGACGCGAGTCTGCATTCTCGGATCTGAGGAAGCGCTCTTCAAGGTTCTCTCTTCCGGCAACTCGATTCTCACTTCCGGCTCGCGTAGCTACGGGTAGTATCCATGAGTTTGATTATTCATTTAACTGCTCGTTTCCAAGAATGGACGGCGATGGTTGCGAGAACGATAGCCTGAATGCATGTGAACGCGCAGATGTCATCACCGCAGTATGTAGAAACGAGGATCCCGTATCAGACGACAGATTGGACAGCTTCATGCGGACGACAGCATCCTTCTCTAGTGAGGATCTTGGAATAAATGTGCTCGAAAGGAACGTTTTGGAATGAAACTGCATCCCTGTATTTGACGTTTGTGATATGTTTAAGTTAAAAAAAAAATTGTTATGTTATCTAGAGTCTATGCTATTTTGTTTATTACAGATATATTTATATGTACAAGAAAGTGCACGCACCATTTGCATGATTAAAAATATGTATATAAGACTGTTTTTGTTGTTGAAACTTTTTATACTATTAACTCAAAGCTATCAAGTGTAGTCACTTGAAACTAAAACGCCAACTATGGGCATATTGACGACAGCTTTAACTTACAGATTGGTTTTTCCACACTTTAAAAGAATTTTATCATGCTACCAAAAATCACTAATACCGTAAAACGCGTATCATGATTTTGTGTTTTATCCCGAAAAATATACCTATTATTGAATATTATAATTATTGTATGTGTTTTGAGTTTCTTCATTTGTGCCAAAGTTTGACCTTGCAACGTAGCAGTAACCTTGTTATTGCGATTTTGAACGTTAATCTGGGACGCTTTCAAAAGTATGTTGTTCGGAAGTTTATTAGCAAACTGAATAATAAAACTGCCAAAACTAAATCCTGGTCGGGAAAAGTGTGTACATTTCAATTTCATTACTATTTGTATTGCTGTTACATTATATATACCTTTAAATGCACGTGTTTTATAATTTAAAAAATAATGTTTTGCAAATATATTCAATCGAAATCGAAAAATAATAAAGTGTTCGTAACGCGTTTCATCGATATTTAAAAAAAAACGTGTATTACTTATATATTGTTTTAACTCCTCCATGGCTTGCGTGCCCCAGGGCACGTCATTTTTTTTTAATTGCATCTTTTTACTTGTTATTTTGCTTAACTAAACATATGCCAGATATAACAGTTTTTTTGGTTAGGAAATTCATGATATGATCTTTTTTTAAATACGAAAATCGGTGAACAGGTCCCTTAAACATAATTGCTTAATTATGTTTGTGTATCCTTCCAATAAAAGCGACCCTGTAATGCATACTCCAGTTAACATATTTGCGCCCTGTCTTCAAAAGGAGGACAACCTATTTCCAACAATGAAATGGGTCACATATGTATGCTAACTGTGGCTTCTGAAGAGTGGTCTTGCTCGCATTCTGTTATTAAATAACAGGAGATATAACATGAATGGTGGTTTTACACCTATTTATCAGGATTAAGCCATGTGACAAGAATACCAATCGAATGTTTAGTGTGTGAACGCGGTTTACATCTACGGAAGTATTAGAGAAACCAATCCTATTAAAACCTACTCATTTATTAATTGCACAGAATTGCACAGAATTGCACAATATTCAGCTTCTTGATATTGCATTGTTGACTAAAACTTCGTAACTGTGACAATGCACGATTGATGGCGGTGACAATCCGCCAGTCCCATACAGTTTAATTACCCGTTATTGAATATCAGATTGAGTCAGAGTATGGTCCTATATTGTCAATACAACATAATAGACCCATACAAGGGAGTTTTAGAATTCATCGATTGGGTGCTATGAACGGTTATCTCTTGTAACAGTATCCCTTTCCAGATACACTTCTTCTTGTTGAACGTGATCTGTCCTAGTGTAATTAATAATGCAATTAATGAACACAAAGTGCAATTTATATAATTAACATTTGTGAAGGGTACACAAAAACACACCAATATTTTATTTTGTGATTAGGTTTTTTCCGAGATTTTCAATTTGAATATATACGAAATTGTTTAAAATATCTCACCACAAATTAATATCTTAATACAAAGATTTGTAGAAAATATAACGAATAATAAAAAAGGAAATAAATCTGCGGTCGAACATTGATTCCCAGTTTAATAAAATTAAGCATTTCCACCAGAACATTTCTACATTTTAAGAGGGACTTGTACATGATATATTATCAAAAATAAAATTAGTATGAAAAAGCAAATGTCACGTATCATATATATGATAGAAATCAGAACCGTTAAAACACAATCTGGTATTTTCTGGCAACAAAATGTGCTGGAAACTTATTTAACGTTGACTATATGACGCGGTGATACTGAGTAGGTGTTGAGATGGGGTGGATGTTGTTCTATTCGAATAAGCTAGATTATTTTATCTTAAATGTCATCGAGTGGGTAGCTTTTGTTGCTGTGCTATTGCTTGTATTTATCAATATATTTCATGTTGCTGCGATATTGCTTGTATTTATCAATTTATTTCATTCATTGATTGAATATCATTACGATGATACTGAGAGCGTATAATTCTGGCCCCAAGATATGTTGTTTATATGGTGTTCTAGGCTAGATTCTAAAGTATTTCTTATCGGTATTGTTTTGTTTGTAGTTTTTAGCATTGAAAGCATGATCGTCAATCACAAAGTAGCTGCACATACATGTGCATGAAGTTTTCAATCTTGTTTGTATGTGTTAGGATTCTTACTATTTACTAGTATAAAAAGCAATAAATAGCAACAGACTCACCCATATCTTGAGCAGTTTTTTTTAAATAATACAATATGCTATATCGTTAATTATATAGAAACATATTTATCAATAAGCTTTTTGCGATAAACATACTGGACTGAACTGAAAATATCGTATTTTAATATAGTTAAGTGTTTTCAATGAACATATTTTATATAATACATTTAATTCATATTTTGTGTTCTTGATAAGGTTGATAAGGCTGAAATGCATATATGATACAATGTGAAGTTAATACATCGCAAACGTGTTTTGTACAATCATGGATGTAATGCATGTACTAATTGGTATCTCTCAAATTCATTTTGTTGTTCATTTACTAAAGAAAACATAATTTTTCATGTCATAGATTTCTATCTAAAGGAAAACACGTTATCTTGTACTGATATCGATAGATAAGCTGACAATCACGTGATAATTAAACTTCAATTAACAGTCCATTCAATTAAATCTAGCCGTTCAATGTTGGTGTTTGCACCTTTTTTAATTGACACCTAGAAACAATACAAAGTTGAAAACTTAATCTGATGTAATTAGGAACTGTACACGACGAAACAAAATTTTCACACGCGAAGATGGTATATATTTCTGTAATTCAAGGTTCCAGTCATCATTCAATGATTTGAAAGTCTTAGAAGAAAATCCAAAAAATCAGCATAGTTCAGCATATAGTTATTATTCTCGTTCTGGCTTAATCGAGACCTTTGAGAAATCGAGGTATGTGATATCTGGGAAAATATTGTCTATATGTAAAAGTAACAATTACTGCACTGTATTGCAAATGCAAATTTTTCAAAGTTTTCTTTGATAACATCAAATGAAAATAATACACTGTTCTCTTATTTTAGAAGTATATGTTAATACATTTTCTTATTCAATAATTTTTCTTATTCAGCAATATTTCAAAGTGAAATGCATTGACATAAAATATTCATCTTAAAATTATTTTTCAGATATGATAATTTTAAATAGACATACAATTTAATGCGCATTGTAAATTAAAGAATAACAAATTTGACATCATCAGAAATAATCAAACTTTTATTGCAAGTAAAGGAGGGCGATAATTATTGCACGACAGGTTTATTCCCCGTGGGACTCGATAAAAACAAAAAAAAAACATTGTTTTTGAAGAAAGGACATTACCTGATATAGAGCTTAATTTTATTTTCAACATTCAACATCATCGCCAAGAGTGTTATAAGAGGTTAATCGTTATTAATGTATTAGAATTCTCCGAATTGAATGTCTTTATAATTAAAATGCCCTCTTGTCAAAAATGTTGCGAGTTTCTTTTTGTAAAAAATTGTCAAGCATTCGTAATTTGAACATGTACGGATACTGGATTGAAAGTTACACAACAAATAATCAAAGGAGCTAAGCTACAAAATGAGACTTAGGTAACTTTTACCGATTATAAATCTATTTCAGTAGCGACACTTTATTACAATTAATTCGATTACTTACGATTTGGACACCAAGTTCGGCAGCTTGTTATCATTGACTGGGGTTTGAAATGAATTGTGGTCTTAATTGATTTTTTTTTTTCGCATTTTCCAGATGGCCGAAATTCCGTTCATCCTTGATGGCGCTGCGAGGATTGTAAAGAGCGTTTCCAAGACGACCACGTGTTCTGACGTCATCGCCAAACTGCCTAATCTCCAGGTGCCTCTAGCGGTTTACCTGTTAGCTGAAGGTGTCGAGAAGGAACTTCCGGGAAAGACTAAGCTGCTGAAGGTGTGGCGCGCTAATGCATCTTCAAAGAATGTGGAATTCGTCATCAAACGATCTGAGATTAAGAAGCAGGGATCGAGAACATCGGTTGGAGCCGGACCAAAGCGTTTAACACGAGAGTCGCTGAAGAAAGTGTCTGATCTCGCTTTCTATGTCCGCTACCAGAAGAAGAAAGTAGAAGGGATAAGATCTTCCCAGACCCCGAGAGCAGAAGACACATTAAAAGAGACACCGATGAAACGTCTTGCTACTCATGCCTCCACCAACAGCATGGACGCCTTCCTCGCCAAAGCTGATCTGGACGAAATGGCGCGCTTTCTCAGCTTCTGCGGACACGTGACAACGGAAAGATTGACCGGACACTCTGCAAAGAGGACCCAACCCAAAACGCAGACCGAGACAGCCGACAACCTGACCGCCGTGAAACTAACTCTGAAAACGAAGTTCAACACGCCCAAAAGAACACTGTCCACTTGTTCTTCTTCCACGGGAACCGTCTGTTCTACTGACACAGGGTACCATTCTGCCGCAAGTGAGACGTCTAGTAAATCATCAGACAGTAAATTCTCACACAAGCGTGAGAAAACCACAAAAGTGAGAGAAAAACGCCGCACCGTCCTGCTGAAGGATGACGACAACGGCCCCAAACACAGCACCCCGGTTCCTGCATCTCGACACAAGAGACGCTCGCAGAAGAAACTCGACTGCACTCTCACCGAGCAGTACCTTGAGCGGATGGAGGAATGCGAGGGGAAGAGCGTCATCATGGACAGGTTCATAGCCGACCAGACCTTAGCTGCGGCATTTGACGATCATCTTCCAACACATACGCGTCGGAATCCTGATGAACAAAGCCTGTCGGCGTTCCAGGACAAAAGGGAGCGCAGTCACTTCCAGTGGGAGAAACACTGCAACCTGAACACACAGAATGAGGCTTCCGATCACAGACAGTTTGTTTCATCTCGCATGTCCGATTTTACTGCTAAGAGGACATTGAGACGCGAGTCTGCGTTTACGAATCTGAGAAAGTGCAACAAGAAAAACAGATTCTCGCTTTCGGCCGCAAAACATGCACTTCCGGCTCGTATTTCTACGGATGACGAGTTCAGCTACTCATTCAACTGCTCTTTTCCGGCAATTGACGAACACCAAAGCGCGGACTTCAGTTACAGCTTTACAAACAGCGAAGTAAGTGACGTCACGTGCGACTTCTTCCGACAAGCAAATCCCGCATCAGACGAGAGTTTGGACAGTTTGGTGAAGACGAAACCTTCATTTTGTGAAGAGCAGCTCGACCTGACGTACTGCGAAATAAATGAACTTGAACGAAACATTGAGTGTTACGATTCCATTTTAAGCAATAACTTAACGTCACAAAATACTTCACGTAACTATAATGTTACGCACTAATACGAGTGTATGTTTTCTTGTTGTTTTTTTTTCTTTCATTTCAATTGTGCTAATGAAGTTATGTTGTTTGTTGTTAAATGTTTGTTGACGATTATATGTCGTTGTGTACTTAATATAGTTTATAATGCCATGGCAATAAAGTTTCAATCGCTACACATGTATTCTCGTTTAATAGTATTACTAATACCAATACAGAAAGGACGGACGAAAAGTTATTACATTAACCATCTGTCATTTGAGCAGTAGAACTCAAATACACGGCATTAAATACTTGTACTTGTATACAGTCGAAACTGAAAACAGCGGTCAGTCAAGGGAAATGACAAAAGTGGCCGTTGTAGACAGGTGGCCGTTGTTTTAAGATGACCACTTTTTAGATCGTTGGTCAGTTGGTAGTATTGCTTGGTCGTTACCCCACCCAGTCGTTTCGTTTCGTAAACATAGCTAATTTAAAAAAGGCTTATTGCCGATAAATTAGTATAACATAAATTATTTATAGTGAATACTGCAAATTAATATCTTATAAATTTATTTAAATTCATACCTATTCTTAAACGTATGAGTTTATAAACGATAATAATGTTGTTTACTCATGCATCTCTTTAATTCGGTTAATCCGACATTTCGTATTATGTTCATTGGAAGATATTTTTACCTAACGGTTGGCATGTGTCAATGACGTCACGTCCGCAAAAGTAATAGCGTATCGCTGTTATAAACCGAAAGTACGGCATAACGATATCGTTCTCATGTAAAAGAATCCAAAAGTTTTTAACAGACGTTTTACGTGACAAAATGTCATCTTCCATAAATGCTGAAAGTTTGTTACAAAAGTTGCAATTCGATACCCGTTGTGCCACAATAAACGATCACTAATCCTTTTATCACCTTCTTATAATAACACACGCTAGATAAGTGTTGTTATTCACACCTTATCAGCGATAAAGATCTATTGATTTTGTCACGCGCTATTACTATGGCGTTATGACTGGGCCGCTAATTGCTACCAATACACATTGTTATTGTAACTTGCACATGCAATCAGAAATTAAATCGTCGCTAAGTCGTTATCATTTATGAGAACATTTCCNTATACCGTATTTTTGCACGTAAAGTTACGTGTGCTCTAAGGCTCGCGTAATTCAGTTACTTTATGTAAATATGGCGGCGTATGTACCGATATTTGTGATTTTTGTAATGAAAAAGGCAATTTATATATATCTACTAACGCAACATCATTTTAGTTTTATTTAAACCTTTTATCTATATTAAGACCTTAATATATGGTAGGGCATTGGAAAAAACTGTAATGGAAATCCTGCGTTGATTGTTGACAACGGGTGGATTTGTGCAGGATCTATTGTGGATTGAAGTTTTGCTAAAAGAGGAATATTAACATGTTTGAATCGATTGTTATTATGATTTGTTCGATTTTTCTTTTGACAATTCATTCAACTTTCGTTTTTAACATGGATTTATCCATCACAAGTTGAACGTTTATTTAACAAACGCAACGAATGCGACATTTATTTGCTGAGTGATAGAATTTATTGATTGTAAACATGGCCGGGTAAAAGTTTGCTTTTTCTGTACTGTAAAGAATTATTTATCAGCATTGTTAAATCTAAGTGTGTGAAAACAGAATATTGTAATAATACTGCTGTGTCTATCATACAGTAATATGTGTCGTGAGAAAAATGGGCATAATGCTTGTGCGTAAATTGTCATCCCAGATTAGCCTGTGCAGTCCGCAAAGGCTTATCAGGGACGAAAATTTCCGCTTTTATGGAATTTTTCGTTAAAATGATGTCTCTTCTTAGCGAAAATCCAGTATAGTTTAGGCGGAAAGTGTCGTCCCCCGGATTAGCCTGTGCGACTTCAAAGGCTAATCTGGGACGACACTTTACGCACATGCATTATGCCCAGTTTTCTCAGAACACGACATATATGTGCTAATATTGATTGATATAGCAGGCAACAGCTTTTTTACACATAATTATATGGTTGTCACTTTAATGTTAATTGTCACTTTTTTCCCACGTAGCTGACCTTTACATAACGCCAGCAGACCTGAATGAATGCAATCAATTCATTTCGATAGTATAGGATGTAACACTAATCAGTTACAATAACACATAAGATACCGGTAAATTCCGTTTCCAAGACTTTCAGGGTCAGTGCTGGGTCAGTTAATCGTCAGGGGAAGAATGAATTACTATCAATAAACACCTTATGTTGATAACAGTATTCCTTTCAAGATATCAAAATACACAAATTTTAGGGAAAGAAATAAATGAAAAAGGTAAATGCCATTTGTCTTGCATTGTGAGACAAATCTACCGAAATAGTATAGTGGCCATGATAGAAGGGAAATCATTTAATTATCTAACCACACATGTGCGACGTACGCAGTCAGTCTGTCTGAAAATCTTTCCTGCAAGCCAGAATAGGTTACCGACATTTGCCAGTTTGCTATAAATAACGCAGTGTGACTTCAATTTTATATCGGAAAGTATTGAGGTTTGATGTTCCATTTTCACAAGGCAACAAGATTTGTAAAGACCCGCGTCATGCAAAATATGGGACTTATGCAATAAGTTGCCAACGTAGCTACAGTCCAGCCTGCGTGTCCACACAGTCTGGTCAGGTAATGCATACTGAGGAGGATACTCAGTACATGACATGAAACCTTGCGTGCTTTTTTTACAGCGGAAAGCATAGCCCCTGACCAGACTGCGCAGGCTGGCCTTGAGTTACACTGGCCGCATATGCCATAAGACCAATTATCGCATGACGCAGATATAACAATGTTATTTAAATGTGTGAAAAGAAAACTGTGTCTTAAACAATTACCAAATAGCGATATTTTCAAATGCTCTCTTTCAGGTCCGCGCGGCATAGCAACTAAGTTTTACGCTACGTTCGGTTTATAGAAACGCACTTACGCATTTAGAAAAACGTACGTAACTTTATACGTACGTAAATGTTCGTCCGTAAAGTTACACATTGTACCAGAAACGGTCACCAGGTCCTCCAAACAATAAAATGTCGCTCTCTGGTTTTACTTTTGTTATTTATTATTTAAGACAACGCATTCTCGTGTTACTATTGATCATGTCACCTTATTGTTTTCCTTAAAAATCAATATATTATAATGTTTGCAATAAACATTAATCACACACATTATGTCACTATTAAATCGTATAAAACAGATTAATGCACGTGAGTGTTATGTTTGCTTGAGCTATAAAAGAGATTAACATTGTTTAAATTACTTCCCCATATACTAAAATATATTTCCCATATACTATTCTTGAACCGGAATCATGCATATTCATATATTATCTAGGCATATATGGGAGTATATAGTAAAGTTCTGTTCAATCTTAGACAAAGACCACTCAATTAATGCGCAACATAAGTAATCTGTGAATCGATGCGAAAGTATATATTTTCTACTATTTAATGTTATTTTGTGTATTATGACATTGTTCTCCAACTGTATCAGGTATTATAACACCAAATAACAACACAACATAACATCTAAGGTAGCGTGTATATCTCAGTCTATTTTACTTAAGGACTGAGTAACTAATAAAACTTTCAAACGAACTGTTCCTGCTAACACAATTCACAAGTGTCATAGTTTGATCTTGCTAAAAAACATTTTCATTGCGATTTTATACTAAATAATATGTTCACTGCGTTTCCAAATAGGTTCAAGAAAAGCTTTTTAGCTTATTGAAAACGAACATAATATTAGTCGTAAAACTGTGTATATTAGCCGTATATTTTATACTAACCCATCTGTATATAAATTCCACAAGTTATAAGTTTCATGTGACAAATCAGTAATTTCTAATGTATCCTAAATATTTCTGTGTAATACATTTCATATCCGCCTCCATAGAACATTCGTGTTCTTGCAATCAATTGTGTTTAATTGTATTTATATTCTTAAATGAGTATTGGATGTTATATACTATTATATTGCTATACCAATTCACGTGACAGAAATTAATGTGTATATGTAAGTGTGAAGACGATGTACTGTTGTAGAAGTCTGAATAAAATGTCTGTCTGTCTGTACTTTGCCATGTCATTAAATGTATCATGTTGTTATTTTGTACATTTCGAGATACTTCGGTCATGTATGACAATAATTTTAATAAATTAATTATGTTGAGCACCACGCGTCATAAATGAAGATGTGTATCTGGGAAGGAAAACAGCGATAACATCAGAACACCGCGATAGTGTTGGCACCTTCCATGTTATTAATTAGCAATCTTGTTCATTACTGAACGAAGCGTGGAATTCTCCAAACACCCTAATAAGGACCTATTATGTTGTAGTGACAAGGTGAGACCTTAATCTGATGTGCTCGATTACGGGTAATTAAGTCGTTGACCCGTTGAGATTGAGACTTGTCCGAGTTAATTAACTGAAAGTTAATTACTCCAGAGAGGTATATATGGGGTCGAAGAACATTCACCGTCATTAGTTGTTCCTTATACCGATATCTCTTATTGTCAAACAATAAAATAACGTCTTTGAACTACGTCACACGCCCTACTGGCAATATACGAACGAGGTATGTACAAGCAAATCCACTCGATTCGCATGTGTATCTAATATCTGGAACGTTTTGTAAAAAGAGCAACACCACAATACAAACAGCAACAACACATGATTACACAATTTATGTAGAGTTGAATAAACTTAATTTTGGTTAAAATTCTGCTCATAAGTTAAAACGGCTTAAACAACTCGATTTATAGTAAAGGCTTATCAAAATATGCTTGATTTTCAAAAATCATTTAAATAATACATTCTCTGATGAACACAAAGATTGTTGTTTTATGATTTTTCTATTATTTTTCTCTCATTTATATTTGTTATTCTAGATGGATGTATCAAAAAAATCGCGACAGATTCCGTTCATCATAGATGGAGCTGTGCGGATTGTGAAGAGTGTTTCCAAGAGGACCACGTGCTCTGACGTCATCGCTAAGCTGCCAAATATCCAGGTGCCCTTAGCGATATTTCTGTCAGCTGCAGGTGTCGAGAAGGAACTTCCCGGAAAAACAAAGCTGCTGAAGGTGTGGCGTGCTAACGCAGCTTCAAAGAATATGGAATTCGTCATCAAAAGATCAGAGATTAAGACGCACAAGTCGAGAAAATCGTTTGGAGAAACATTGAAACGAGGTTCTCTCTCCTTCCTCAGGAAAGGTCCATTCAAAAAGATGTCGACAGTTCTAGTGCCTGAAAGTCGTGACAAGCTCATCAAAGTGGCCACAACACGTACAGAAAAGAACTCGTTTGAATCAGGGTCAAATATAGAAAAAAGCGCATCTGTTAAGTTATCGTTAAAAAGTAAGTTCACGACACCGCACAAAACAATGTTAGATCGAACAATCTCCACGGGAACCATTTCCTCCACAGATACCGGATACAACTCTGCCAGCAGTGGAGAAAGTAGTCAGGAATCCAGCCAGAAAACGACCACAAAATGTACCAAAAAGCGCCGCCGCACAGTTCTGCTGGAGGATGACGTCAATGGTCCTAAACACAGCACGCCCGTCGCTGTCGCACGTACACAGAACCGTCGTCTGGACTGTACCCTCACAGAGTATCTGGAGCTGTTGGATGAACACCAGGGGAGAAATGCAGTTATGCAGAGATTCATGGACGACCAGACATTGACGACGAACAGTAAACGTCAACGTCTCCATTGTGAGAGTCTATCAACTGTCCACGATCAGAAGGAGCGCTGCCGCTTCCTGTGGGAGAGATACTGCGACTCGGACACGGAGAGTGAGGCTTCCGATGACAGCGATTTTCTTCCATCTAAAATGCTTGACTTCACTCGAACCACGGCGCTCAGACGCGAGTCTGCGTTCTCGGATCTGAGGAAGCGATCTTCAAGATTCTCACTTCCGGCAACTCGATTCTCACTTCCGGCTCGCGTAGCTACGGGTGTTGTCGATGAGTTCGATTATTCATTCAACTGCTCGTTTCCAAGAATGGACGGCGATGGTTGCGAGGACGATAGTCTGAATGCAGGTGAACGAGCAAATGTCGTCACCGCAGTATGTAGAAACGTGGATCCCGTATCAGACGAGAGATTGGACAGCTTCATGAGGACGACAACATCCTTTTCTAGTGAGGATCTTGACATAAATGTGCTCGAAAGGAATGTTTTGGAATGAAACTTTATCCCTTAATTTGACATTTGTAATATGTTTTAGTTCATTAATTATTTTGTTATGTTATCAAGAGTTTATGCTATTTTGTTTATTATAGATATATTTATATGTACAGGATTGTGCACGCGCCATTTGCATGATTAAAACATATGCAAATTGAATTGCTTTTGTTGTTGAAACTTTGTATACAATAAACACAAAGCTAAGAAGTGTATTTGCTTGAAACTAAAACTCAAAATACCAACATACAGTGTTGACGGCAGCTTGTAAATTATAGTTCGTTAGCAAAAATCATAAATACCGTAATTCGCGTATCATGATATTATAATGATTTTATTTGATTTGAGTTTCTTGATTGATGTCTGAGCAAAGTAGCAGTAACCTTCATATTGTGATATTGAACGGTAATCAGCGACGCTTCTTAAACTATGTAGTTCGGAAGTTTATCAGCAAACTGAATTAAAAAAAGCCAAAACTAAATTCTGGTAGAGACAAGTCTGTACATGTCCATTTCATAACTATGCATAGTGCTGTTATATTGTATATACGTTTTGTCATGGATTTGGGTGTATTTTGGTCAATGGTCATGCAATCAGTGCGCACGTGATTAATAATTTGAAAAAAATAATCATGTTTTACAAATACCTAAATCGACATCGGAAAATAGTAAATCGTTCGGAACGCATTTCATCGATATTAAAAAAAAACGTGTATAGCAGTTATATCGTTTAAACTTCTTTCAGGCGCGTCAAGTTGGCACTGACATCGTCAATCGACATTCGCCTTAACTCGATATTCTGGACTAGTGCCGAATGTCGATGTCAGAGCTATCTCGATATTCGTCCCAGCTCTATATTCGGGACTAGTGTCGAATGTCGATGTCAGAGCTGGCTCGAAATTCGCCCCAGCTCGATATTCGGGACTAGTGTCGAATGTCGATGTCAGAGCTGGCTCGACATTCGCCCCAGCTCGATATTAGGGACTAGGGCCGAATTTCGATGTCAGAGCTGACTTGACATTCGACCCAGCTCGATATTTGGGAATAGTGCCGAATGTCAATATCAGAGCTGGCTCGACATTCGCCCCAGCTCGATATTCGGGACTAGTGCCAAATGTCGATGTCAGAGCTGACTCAACGTTCGCCCCAGCTCGATATTCGGGACAAGTGTCGATGTCAGAGCTGGCTCGAAATTCGCCCCAGCTTGATATTCGGGACTAGTGCCGAATGTCAATGTCAGAGCTGGCTCGACATTCGCTCCAGCTCGATACTCGGGACTAGTGCCGAATGTCGATGTCAGAGCTGGCTCGACATTCGCCCCAGCTCGATATTCGGGACTAGTGTCAAATGTCGATGTCAGAGCTGGCTCGACATTTGCCACTGCTCGATATTCGGGACTAGTGTCGAATGTTGATGTCAGAGCTGGCTCGAAATTCGCCCCAGCTCGATATTTGGGACTAGTGCCTAATGTCGATGTCAGAGCTAGCTCGATATTCGTCCCAACTCGATACTCGGAATAAGTGCCGAATGTCGATGTCAGAGCTAGCTCGATATTCGTCCCAGCTCGATATTCGAATGTCGAATGTCTATGTCAGTGCCAACTTGACGCACCTACTTTCACAGATCCAAAGGCTTGCGTGGTGTAGCGCATACGCTTTTGATTCGAGAGGTCTCATGACACGCATATTGTTTTATTTAATCTTTTTACTAAATTTAGTAATTATCTCAACTTTTGTCACATATTACAGTTTAGTTAGTAAATTCATTGTTTAAATACGAAAATCGGTAAACAAGTGCTTTAACCTCAATTGCTTTAGTATGTTTCATATGTCCTTCCGATAACAGCGACTGTGTAATGCATAAGACATTATTAAGACTAAGTATTAAGACTTATTTACACTATGTCGTGAAAAGGACAAATCTGTCCAACGATGGAATGGGTTACATCTGTATGCTAAATGTTGCTTCTGAAGAGCGTTCTGAATCGAATTCTCATATTATATAACAGAAGATGGAACATCAATGGTGCTTTTACACCTATTACGGGTATTCAGGATTAAGCCACGCGACAAGATTACAACTTAAATGTGTAGTGTGTTGACGCGGTTGGTATCCACTGCAGTATTAGTGACGTATTTAAATACTCTTATCGAACCAATGTTATGGAAACTACTTTATTCATTGCACAGATTCGCACAATGTTCAGCTTCTTGATAATGCATTGTTGACTAATACTTCGTAACCTTGACAATACACGAGGATGGCGATGACTATTCGAAGTCTCATATTAGGCCCTTATTAGGGAGTTTGAGAGTTCCTTGCTTTGTTACTATGTAATCTCTTTTTTTCCTTTTCCAGATACACTTCTACATCTTTGATGCGAGGTTTTGAATATGATCGGACAATTAATGAAAACTAAGTGCAAATATTATAATAAGCAATTATGAAGGGTACACAAAACACAAACATTTTATTTTTGTATTAGGCAATTGTATTCCGACATTTGCAAATTAAATTTTTCCAACATTGTTTAAAATACCTCACCAAGAAAAAAAACACCTAAATAAAAAGATTAACAGTACAATAATAAAAGAGTGAAATTAATCTGACGACGAATATTGATCCCCCAATTCAATACAATCAAGCCTTTCTACCAGAAAGGTTGAACATTTTATGAATGACTTGCACATTATATATTATTGTACAAATTTCAGTACGAAAAAGCAAGTGTCACGTATCATATATCTCATAAAAATCAGAACCGTTAATAAACAATGTGGTATTTTCTGGCAACAAAAAGTGCTTGAAACTTATTAAAAGTTGATTATATGACGCGGTGATACCGAGTAGGGGTTGAGATGGGGGTGGATGTTGTTCTTTTCGCACGAGCTAGAATATTTAAAAAAACGTTCCATTGGATGGGTAGCTTTTGTTGCTGTGATATTGCTTGTAATTATCATTATATTTCATTTTATTGGTTAAATGTCAATACGATGATACTGGTCTCTAGATATGTTGTTTTTATGGCGTTCTAGGCTAGATTCTAACGTATTTCGTATTGGTATTAGCTGTTTTGCAGTTTTTTTAAACGAGCATTGAAAGCATGACCGTCAATCACAAAGTAGGTGGACATACATGTTCATGTGCATATACTCCTAAATCTTGTTTTATGTGTTGGAATACTTGGTTTATTAACAAGTTTATTCGGTCTTTGATTCAAGGCCACCGGCCCATAAGAAAAATGCATATATATAAACTTGAATATAAGCATGTATGTACATACATTTATAATTGTTATCTGACAGAGTAAGAACAAATAAAAAGCAGTTTTATATATAACTAAACAATGGTTCAAATGCAAACAAAGTGGTGTACAAAGTATAAATAAAGTATTTACAAGTATAAAAAGCAATAAATAGCAACCGACACACTCAAATCGTTCGCATTTTTTCTTTAATAATACAAGATATTATAAAATTAATTATATAAACATATTTATCAATACGCTTTCGCGATACTGGACTGAACTAAACATACCGTATTTTAATATATTTTAGTGTTGTTAATAAACATACTTTATATAATACATTTAATACATATTGATACGTTTAATTATGATCACATGCATATATGATACAATGTGAAGTTAATACATCGCACACGTGTTTTGGGCAATCATGGATGTAATGCATGTACTAATTGGTATCTCTCAAATTCATTTTGTTGTTCGTTTACTAAAGAAAACATAATTTGTCATGTCATAGATTTCTATCTAAAGGAAAACACATTATCTTGTAATGATATCGAGGGATAAGTGGGCAATCACGTGATAATTAAACTTCAATTACCAATCCAGTCAATTAAAACTAGCCGTTCAATGTTGGTGTTTGCACCTTTGTTAATTGACACCTAGAAACAATACAAAGTTGAGAACTTAATCTGATGTAATTAGCAACTGTACAAGACGAAACAAAATTTTCACACGCGAAGATGGTATATATTTCTGTAATTCAAGGTAACAGTCATCATTTAATAATTGAAAAGTCTCAGGAGACAATACAAAAATCTGCATATTTCAACATAAAGTAATTGTTTTCGTTCTGGCTTAATCGAGACGTTTGAGATATCGAGGTATGTGATATCTGGGACAATATTGTGTACATGTAATAGTAACAATTAATGCTACGTATTTGCAAATCCAAATGTTTCACAGTTTTCTAAAATTACATCAAATAAAAATAATTTTAGTAGCACATGTAAATGTTAATATTTTTTCTTATACAATAGTTTTTTTTCAGGTATGTTACAATGCATTAGTAAAACATATTCATCTTAAAAATATGTTTTACATATTATATATTTTTTAAATAGACATACAATAATAATGCGCATTAAAAATTTAAGATTTTTTTGACATTATCAGAAATAATCTAATAAACTATTATTTAAAGCAAAGAAGGGCGATACTTATTGCAAGTTCCTCACTCATGAGTGTAGCATTTGTATGTTGAACATGTTACGCTACGTATACTGGATTTAAATGTACAAAACAAATAAAACAAAGGATCTCAACTGCAAAATTAGATCAGTGGCAGTGCTAAGGTAACTGGTACCGATTTTTAAATACATTTTAGTTGGGACACTTTTAAAATTTAATTCGATTCCTAACGATTTGGACACCAAACATGCCGGTAAAGCAGCATATTATCATTCATTGAGGTTTGAAATTAATTGTGTCCTTAAACTGTTTTTGCATTTTTCCAGATGGCAGAAATTCCGTTTATCATAGGTGGCGCTGCGCGGATTGTGAAGAGCGTTTCCAAGACAACCACGTGCTCTGACGTCATCGCTCAGCTGCATAATCTCCAGGTGCCTCAAGCGGTATTTCTGTCAGCTGAAGGTGTCGAGAAGGAACTTCCGGGAAAGACTAAGCTGCTGAAGGTGTGGCGCGCTAACGCCGCTTCAAAGAATGTGGAATTCGTAATCAAACGATCGCAGATTACGACGCAGAAGTCGCTTGGAGCCGGACCAAAGCGTTTAACACGAAAGTCGCTGAAGAAAGTGTCTGATCTCGCTATCTATGTCCGCTACCAGAAGAAGAAGGTAGACAGGATTAGATACACCCAGTCCCCAAGAGCAGAAGACACACAAAAAGAGACACCGATGCAACGTCTTACCACTCACGCCTCCACCAACAGCATGGACGCCTTCCTCGCCAAAGCTGATCTGGACGAAATGGCGCGATTTCTGAGCTTCTGCGGACACGTGACAACGGAAAGATTGACCGGACACTCTGCAAAGAGGACCCAACCCAAAACGCAGACCGAGACAGCGGGCAACAATACCACCGTAAAACTATCGCTGAAAACGAAGTTCAATACGCCTAAAAGAACACTGTCCACTTGTTCTTCTTCCACTGGAACCGTCTGTTCCACTGATACCGGATACCAGTCTGCCACCAGTGAGACGTCTAGTAAAACATCAGACAGTAAATTCTCACACAAGCGTCGACGCACTGTCCTTCTGGAGGATGACGATAACGGCCCCAAACACAGCACCCCGGTTCTTGCATCTCGACACCAGAAACGCTCGCAGGAGAAACTCGACTGCACTCTCACTGAACAGTACCTGGAGCGGATGGAGGAATGCGAGGGCAAGAGCGTCATCATGGAGAGATTCATAGCAGACCAGACATTAGCTGCCGGATTTGACGATCATCAACCAACACATACGCGTCAGAATCCTGATCAACAAAACCTGCCATTGTTCCGCGACAAAAAGGAGCGCTGTCAATTCCTGTGGGAGAGACACTGCGACTCGGGCACACATATTGAGACTGCCGATCACGGTCATATTGTTCCAACTCGCATGTCAGATTTGTCTTCTAAAAGGACATTGAGACGCGAGTCTGCGTTTACGAATCTGAGAAAGTTCACCGAGACAAAGAGATTCTCGCTTCCGGCCGCAAGATTTGCATTTCCGGATCGTATTTCCAAGGATGACGAGTTCAGTTACTCATTTAACTGCTCTTTTCCGGCAATTGATGAACACCAAAGCGCAGACTTCAGTTACAGCTTTACAAACACCGAAGGAAGTGACGTCACGTGCGACTTCTTCCGAAACGAGAATCCCGCATCAGACGAGAGTTTGGGTAGCTTCGTGAAGGCGAAACATTCATTTTGTGGGGAGCAACTCGACCTTACGTGCTGCGAAATAAATGAATTTGAACGAAACATTGAGTGCTACGATTCTTTTTTAAGCAATAACTAAACGTTAGAAAATAATACACAGAACTATGTTGCTACACATTTATACGAGAATATGTTTTATTGTGTGTTTTTTTTTTTCCATTTCAAGTGTGCTAATGAAGTTTGTTATTGTTTGTTCTTTAATGTTTGTTGATGATCATATGTCGTTTTGTAAATATTCACGATTGATTCTGCCATGGCAATAAAAAGTATCAATCGCTAAACATGTATTCGCCCTCAAGATTATTACTATTATTACAAATGTTTATAACGGACGGACGATCATTAATAACAAAAGTCATCTGACATGTGAGCAGTAGAGCTTAAAATAAACATATGTCACGGTTCAGTTTATTCAGTATTTGAGACTCTTATAAATTTAAATCTGGTCAAGTATGGTGTAAATCTGAGACCTTTGTTTCGTACCAGGAATACTGAGACAATGGACAATACACTATGGGTTTATAACAACCCGGGACATAGGTTAAAGTACCATCTTACACCGTCAACATTATACATACCCGGTACATGTATTCGATTGCTATGAAAATATGTCCTGGCTTCCCGGGTGGCTATAAAATGCCAATTTGTGTCGTGTTCTGAGAAAACTGGGCAAAATGGTTGTGCGTAAAGTGTCATCCCAGATAAGCCTGTGCAGTCCGCACAGGCTAATCAGGGACGACACTTTCCGCCTAAACTGGATTTTCGCTTAGAAGAGACTTCATTTAAACGAAAAATGCCATAAAAGCGGAAATTGTCGTCCCTGATTAGCCTGTGCGGACTGCACAGGCTAATCTGGGACGACAATTTACGCACAAGCATTTTGCCCAGTTTTCTCAGAACACGACACATTATATCACAACGTAAGGTACAATTTTAGCTGGATTGTCACTTCAGTTTTAACTTATTTTAAGTTCCATTGACCGAACGTTTTTTATAGTTATAAGCATGGAAAATAATAATTATTATAATAAGGAATGCTGAACTTGAAACATTGAACCAGCTTACCGGTTCTCTTCATTAAATCTACAGAACGCTTTACGGGACCACCGGTTCGAGTAGCGGATAACATGTCCACAACGCCGCCACGATTGTTAGATTGCTTAACAAGGCGTTCATCTAAAGGAATCTACCTTGATAGGAGCCCTGACACACAATTGTCATTTTTATTATTTGTTAGGATATTCAGTACATTACGTTCATTATACATGGCGCAGAGATGATAGTAAAGAGAGTTTCAAAGGCGACCACGTTTGACTGTTGTGTGTTTGACCACGTGCACTGATGTCATAGCGAATCCTAATGTCGAAAATGAATTTCCGGGAAAGACTAAGCTGCTGAAGGAGTGGTGGACTAACGTAGCTTCAAATAATGGGGAAAGTTCCACCAGTCAAACACACAAGAGTCGCCACATTTTGCACAGAAAAGAACGCGTTAAATCAGGGACACAAACGGAAATAACGCATTTATTAAGTTACGTCACAAGTGGAATAGTGAGTCATGAATTCAACCTAACAACGACAAGCAAAGTAAAAAGCGCTACCGCTAAGTTCTATGAGACGTTAGCGGTCTATGACACAGTACTGCCGCCACTGTCACGCGCAAACACAAACATCGTCTAGACTGTATGGATGCTTGGTGAACAGTCAAATCTGTTGTCCCAAGGTATCAGGGATGACTTTGGAACTGTTGCCCGAGGCCGATAGGCGGAGGGCAACACTTCCAAATGTCAGCCCTGATCTCGAGGGACAACAGTTTTGACTGTTCACCAAGCATCCATGAAATAACTGTTTTATTACCTGATCAAATTTCAAACATAGAAAAAAGTGCAAATTAAATTTAAACACAACCGTGTTATTACAGACACGGACTTATAACGGAAAAAAACCGAATGATGATAGCGTTATTTCTAAAAATAGAAATGGGAAAGACATGGGTTGTCTGCACGAGCGGGCAACAGTTCAAACTATTAACCGGTCAACAGTTTGAAATATTCACCGGTAACAGTTTAAAACATTGCAACATTACTTTTTCGACGAGGAAATAGCATAAAATAATTAATTATCATTTATATAAGGCATCAGGTAATACTATGTAATAATATTGTTATGATTACTTGACAAGCAAAGCACTTAAGCTCTGCAAACATATTATTTCTTCGTCACATATAATGTTGTGAATCATTGTGCTCTTTCTTACTTATGATTTAACAAAAAATATCATTTTTTATTTGAAAGCATTCCATCAAGTGGTTCAAGTAGAATTCAACTTAACGTAACATTACAATCGATTTTTTTAAACAACCATCACGTCCATGAAATTCTTTATACTACATTTAGTATTATTTAAAAACGTCTGTTGACACTCGACAATCACAAACATACACTCAAATGCCAAGCGTGCATTTAGTTTTTTGGACGTAATCAAAGATATTACTTAAATAAACCCAACTTCCACTGATAAACTAGAATGCTAGTGACGATAACCTTTCAACCAAATTATTTAAGCTCGATTGCATCGAACGCCTACGGCTTATTGAAACGATCTGGAGTCCGTTTTCTGGGTAGAACCAGTACTTGGTAGCTTTGGTGGAGATCTAAAGAACGCTCCCAAAGTGGACATCGAACACTTGACCCCTTCTCTAGGCGGACACCATATCCACTACGCCACGGCGAGTATCAAATTGCATATGTACTACAAACCAATCATATGTTTTTACAAATGCATGTGGCCATAAAGTTCGAACACCGTCTCAATTGAACTTAAATAAATAATCAATACAGGATAAATGTGTATACGTATTTTATTTTATACACTGGAAAGTTTATATACACGTATAAATACATATTTATATGTATTAACAAAAAAAAGATATCTAAACTATGGAATATGTAACAACTTTTAACAAAGCACAATCATACATCTAACAAATGCAAAGTCACTCTATGATGTTTCTTTCAAGCACATTTATTTCACTGCACACGCTTCCCAGATCCTCACTACAGAAGGAAGTTGTCGTCTTCATGAAACTGTCCAAAATCTCGTCAGATACGGGATCCTCGTTTCTACGTACATGAAGTTTATCGAATGCATTTGTGTTTATATCAAGGCTGTCGTCCGAACAGCCAGTTCCGTCCATTCTGGGAAACGAGCAGCTGAACGAGTAATTTAACTCGTCTACGATACCCGCAGCTACGCGAGCCGGAAGTAAGAATCGAGTTGCCGGAAGTGAGAATCTCGAAGAGCACTTCCTCAGATCCGAGAACGCAGACTCGCGTCTGAGCGCCGTGGTTCGCGTGGAGTCGACCATGTTGGAAGGATAAACGTCGCTGTCATCGGAGGCCTCACTCTCCGTGTCCGACTCGCAGTATCTCTCCCACAGGAAGCGGCAGCGCTCCTTCTGGTCGTAAAAAGGTGACAGGCTCTCACGGTCGAGACGTTGAAGTTTTCTGTTCGCCGTTAGTGTCTGGTCGGCCATGAATCTCTGCATGATTGCACTTTTCCCCAGGTGTTCATCTAACTGACCCAGATACTCAGTGAGGGTACAGTCCAGACGACGGCTCTGTGTACGTGAGACGGCGACGGGCGTACTGTGTCTAGGACCGTTGACGTCATCCTCCAGCAGAACTGTGCGGCGACGCTTTTTGGTACACTTGGTGGGCGCCTTCTTGCATGATTCCTGACTCCTTTCTCCACTGCTGACAGAGTTGTATCCGGTATCTGTGGAGAAAATGGTTCCCGTGGATATGGCTCGATCTGACATTGTTTTGTGGGGTGTCGTGAACTTACTTTTTAGTGACAACTTTGAAGTTGTTTTATTGTCAATACCTTTCTCTGATTTGAATTGCTGATTGCTCTCTGCTAAACAAGGTGTGCTGACTGCTGATTGTCTGAACAGACGATTTGGAAGTACTAGAGTCGATATCTTTTTCAATGGCGCTTTTCTTAGTAGGGAGACGGAACCTCGTTTCGGTAGCGCTTCAACGGACTTTCTCGACCCCTGCTTCTTAATCTCTGATCGTTTAATGACGAATGCCACATCCTTTGAAGTTGCGTTAGCGCGCCACACCTTCAGCAGCTTAGTCTTTCCCGGAAGTTCCTTCTCGACACCTTCAGCTGACAGGAATACCGATAGAGGCACCTGGAGATTCGGCAGCTTGGCGATGACATCAGAACACGTGGTCGTCTTGGAGACGCTTTTTACAATCCGTGCAACGCCGTCTATGATGAACGGAATCTGTTGCGATTTCTTCGACTTTGATATCTCCATCTAGAATAACCATAAAAACAATGTTAGATAAACGAATTTATAATAGCCCTAACATAACAGCTTCAGCTCGAATTGTGTGTCCGTCAAATATAAGTCAACGTGTAATGCCTACACCACTTTACTTATATTCACTCAGTCTTGAAACGCAGGACAACCAATGTTTTAATTGTGCAACAATTAAATGATTTACATACGCGTGCCAAATGCGGCTTCTTTAAAGTGTTCTGAATCGAATACTGTTATTATGTAACAGAAGATAGAATATGAATGGAAGTTTAACACCTATCAGGATTAAGCCATGTGGCATGAATACAAATTGAATGTGTACATGTACTGTGTGTCCGCGGTTGGCATCTGCGGTAGTATAAGAGACGTATTAAAATATTCTTATCGAAGCAATGTTACCTAAACTTACCCCTTTATTCATTGCACAGCGTTGCACAATACGCAGCGTCTTGCTATGCAATTGTTGACTTATACTTCGTAACTGTGACAATGCACGATTGATGGCGGTGACTATTCGCCAGCGTCCTATATACTTCTCCCGTAGGATACTTTTAGAAAAGTCTCAATCTCAACGAGTCTACGATTCAATTAGCCGTACTCGAGCAGATCAGATTAAGGTCTCACCTTGTCACTACAACTTAATAGGCCCTTATTAAGGAGTTAGAGAATAACACGCTTTATTTAGTTATTAACAAGATACTCATTACTCATTAACAAAATGAAAGGTGCTAAAAGCAGCACGTGGTTACGATGTAATCTCTTTTTTTTTTCATTTCTAGATACACATCTATACAGCCAATCCGCGATAACATTTTGTCAATTTAAGAATTTGTAACAATCTTTTGCCAATAGAAAAATTAAAATGATCAAATATTGACCGCAATGAACGAAAATGTAAAATTTGCAATTTAAATGAAATCGGTGACGTCTATCATTACCTTTTCAAATGCAAATTTTTAAATGAGTCAAGAAACAAATATCTACTTAAGAAATATCGAACGAACGTAAACTGTGTAAAATTTGACTAACTTATGAATGAGAAAAATGAAACTGTTCTTTGCAATCTTGGAAAATATATTGCAATTATCATAAAAAGTGTTAAAAATAACCACCTGGCAAACCCCAAAATAAAAATAAATTCATCAAAAGTACATATAATATGTATTATCAACATGTGTTTATACCTGTTCATTTGTTCAAGTTGTCACATATGTTTGCACTTTCTCAAATATCACAGGACCCACAGCCTGGGCATTTATATGAATATATATTTGTAAACTCATATCACATATGTATGTGCTGAGTACTAATAAACTGTTGATAAATACAACTTATCTTTCCTTGTTACAGCATAATTTATTAACACAACGTGCAATACATATAATACCATGTAAAATATGTAGAAGAAACAAAAACGCATAAATATTGTATTTACGATCATCTATTGCATACTTTTTTCATGGATTTTCTACTTGAATATTTTCAACATTACAAATATCTCTAAAATAAATAAATCGCATGAATAAAACGATAATTAGGTAAAAATAAACGCATAACAGTAGCATAATAGTGTTATAATGCGTCGTCGACCAATATAGCCAGTCAAATAAAAAAAGAAACAGTTCTGCCTGTACACAGTGCATCATCGCATTAATTTCAATACAAAAATCAAACCCCATGCATCCTATAATAGTTACTCATAGCATGCGAAACGGTATTTAAGTTGCATTTTATAACTAAGTATTCTCTAACCAATTCTTAGATTGAAAATACAGAACAAATACTATCTATTTCATGAACAGATTGTTTTAAATGTATAAAAGTGGATTCGAGTGTTTTATTTCATTTCATATTGAATCGTTTTATACCATTCAAACATATGAGGTAATTCTGTATTTTGTATTTTAGTTTACTTAAGAATTTGTTGGTGAATACGAGCCCTTGTTTACGGGGCGGATACGCCCGTTGAGTCCAGTAGCTTTGGGTGCTTTACTGTTCCTTGAAGTTATCAATACATTCAGTTGAATTAGGGTCAATACGATTGAGGCTAAAAGCGTAGAATACGGTCCCACAACCAGTTTGTCAATGTTTTACTGTTCACCGACTTCAAAGTATTTCTTTTCGTCTTGATTGCTTTATAGTTTATAATAATAATATTTTGTCTTTTCCATTATGCGCGAAATCTGATCAGGAGCGACTCTGTCCGCTCTTAAGTCACACAAGGTTTCATGGTCTCAATTGCGGACATCATGACTCCTCACGAGAGTATACGGATGAAGAGGCATATCTGGAGCTCCACTGTTTGGATATGTCTTAAGACCTACTTTAGGGCGATGCGGCTCATACTATTTAAACATGTCATGTCCAAATCATTTGCATTAAACAAATATCCCATGTATATTACAATAATTAATATAGGGACATATTAATGTATTATTTTTCAGCAGAACATATTGGACTGAATTGATCGTATATTTTTTATAAATATCTATTTTTATATATTTTAGTGTTGTAATTGAAAATAGCATATGCTATCAATTTAATAGCATGTTTATCCCTTTATTTAGGACAACATTCAGAGATTTTTCAATCTCAAGCGTGTTTTGGGTAAGAATAATTTATTTTTAGAGATATTGGTACAAATCATTGTTGTACTACATGTTCATAAACAAAAGACAGCATACATTTTCATGTCATAGATTTATATCTAAAAGGGATTCACGTTATCTTGTACTGATATCGATTGATAAGCGGCAATCACGTGATAATTATACTTTAATGAACAGTCCAGTCAATTAAAGCTGGCCCTTCAATGTGCGTGTTTGCACCATTGTTAATTGGAACGTAAAAACAATGCAAAGTGTTAAACCTTATCTGATGTAATTAGCGACTGTACATGATGAGACGGACTTTTGAAATGAGTCCCAGTTTTGACACAAGAAGACGGTATATATTGTCCTTAATTCAAACAGAACAGAACATTCAATGATTTGAAACTTTACGAACTCCTTCCAATCAGCAGCATATTTCAGCATACAGTAATTGTACTCGTTCGGGTTTTACCGAGACCTTTGAGATATCGAGGTATGTATTTCTTGGAGAATATTGTGTAAATGTTTAGAAACAATTACTGCAATTTATTTGCAAATACATATAAATCACACATTTCTAATTAACCTAAAATAAAACATAAAATAACATTTTATCGTTTTTTCAGTAGTATACCTCACAAATATATCTTTTGCAATATTATTTTGTTCATTTTTGAGAATTTTCACGTGAAATGGAAATTAACAAAAGTTACAATTTTAAAATTTTGTTTTAAAAGATCTTTTTTATAACTATAACAATAAAACTATAATGCGCATTGTAAATTAAGGAAAACAAGTGACATTATCAGAAATAATCTAACTATAAATTAAAGGCAAGGAGGGCGATAATTATTACGTACCTCCCCAATGACAGGTTTATTCCCCGTGGGAATCAATCACAACACAAACAACTGTTACTGAAGAATGGACATGGCCTGATATACATCTTAATGTTGTTTTTTTCACCACCCCAAATCGTCGCCAAGAATGCCTATAGATTGATATCGCAAAAATATATCTTTATTCTGCGAATTTAATGTCTTTTTAATTTAAACGCTCTCGTGTCAAAAAAGTCACGAGTTTCTTGTGGTCAAAACTTGTTTAGCATTCGTAGATTGCACATGTTAAACTTAGAATACTGGATGTAATGGTTCAAAACAAATAATGAAAGGATTTAAACTACAAAACAAGACGTCTGTTAAGGTAAGCTTAAACGAGTGATAATTGCAAAAGCATTTTAGTTGCAACAACGTTTCAAGAATTTAAATCGGAAACTATCGATTAGGACACAAGACGCGCTTCTTAATGTTTATTCGAGTTCGTAAAATAATGATGTTCTTGGATAGTGTTTAATTTTTCCTTCATTTTTTTCAGATGGCAGAAATTCCGTTCATCATAGATGGCGCAGTGCGGATTGTGAAGAGCGTTTCCAAGACGACCTCGTGCTCTGACGTCATCGCCAAACTGCCTAACCTCCAGGTTCCTCTAGCGGTTTTCATGTCAGCTGAAGGTGTCGAGAAGGAACTTCCGGGAAAGACTAAGCTGCTGAAGGTGTGGCGCGCTAACGCAGCTTTAAAGAATGTGGAATTCGCCATCAAACGATCAGAGATAAAGAAGCAGGGGTCGAGCAAATCGGTTGTAGCCGGACCAACGCGTTTAACAAGAGAATCGCTTAAGAAAATCTCTGATCTCGCGTTCTACGTTCGCTACCAAAAGAAGAAGGTAGAAGTGATAAGATCGAAAGCAGAAGATAAACCGCAAGAAACCCCGATGAAGCGTCTCACCACTCACGCATCCACCAACAGCATGGACGCCTTCCTCGCCAAAGCTGATCTGGACGAAATGGCGCGCTTTCTCAACTTCTGCGGACATGTGACAACGGAACGATTAACCGGACACTCTGCAAAGAGGTCCCAACTCAATACTCAGATCGAGAAAGCTGACAACATGACCGCTGTAAAACTCTCGCTGAAACGGAAGTTCAACGCGCCCAGCAGCACGATGTCTAAACGTTCGTCCTCCACGGGTACTGTCTGTTCCACGGACACCGGATACCAGTCTGCCGCCAGTGAGACGTCTAGTGAAACATCAGACAGTAAATGCTCTCACAAGCGCCGCCGCACTGTTCTTCTGGAGGATGACGACAACGGCCCCAAACATAGCACCCCGATTATCGCATCTCGGCACAAGAGACGCTCGCAGGAGAAGCTCGACTGCACTCTCACCGAGCAGTACCTGGAGCGGATGGAGGAATGCGAGGGGAAGAGCGTCATCATGGAGAAATTCATGGCCGACCAGACATTGTGTGCAGGAAATGACGATCATCTACCGACACCTACTCGTCAGCGTCTCAATGGCCAGAGCCTACCGGTGTTCCGCGACCAACAGGAGCGCTGTCGCTTCATGTGGGAACGATACTGCGACTCGGACACAGAGAGTGAGGCGTCTGATGACATTCAGGTTGTTCCATCTCGCCTGACAGATTATACTGTTAAGAGGACAATGAGACGCGAGTCTGCGTTTACTAATCTTCGTAAATGCACTGAGTCCAACCGATTTTCGCTTCCGGCCGCAAGATTCTCACTTCCGGCTCGCACCTTCACTGATGCCAATTTCAATTATTCATTCAACTGCTCATTTCCGGCCTTGGACGAACACCGCAGCGTGGACTTCAGTTACAGCTTTACAGACAGCGAAGGAAGTGACGTCATGTGCGACTTCTTCCCAAAAGAAAATCCCGCATCAGACGAGAGTTTGGGCAGCTGCGTGAAGACGATACCTTCATTTTGTGGAGAGCTACTCGACCTGACGTGCTACGAAATAAATGAACTTGAACGAAACATTGAGTGCTACGATTCGATTTTTAGCAATAACTAAACGCTACAATATAATACGCAGAACTATGTTGCTACACACTTATACGAGTATATGTTTTATTGTTGTCGTTTATTTTTATTAAGTGTGCTTATTAAGTTTTTGTTTGTTGCTTACTGTTTGTTGGTGATTATTTGTCGTTGTGTACAAAACTATAGTTTATAATGTCATGGCAATAAAGTTTCAATCGCTACACATGTATTCTCATTCAATATCATTACTCATAACAATGTACAGAATGGACGGACGAACAGTTTTCACATAAACCAGTTAGCATGTGAGCAGTAGAGCTCAAAGACACGGCATTAAATACTCGTAGCTGTATAGGCAATATAAAGAGCGTTTGAACATCGTGTGATGCATGCATGTCCATTTTAAAATGGAACAATTTGGGTTCGAATAAGGGTCCGACAAAAACGGCGTTAGACGACACTATTCAAGTGCATTCGACATACACCGATGGTTGTAAAAAGATAAAATCTTACTTGCTTCTAATATTGTTGTGTTTTCTCAGAGCTCTTAATTCTATTTACACAAAAAAGCAAACTTACTCTTGCATGTCGAACATTGCAAAATTGATACTTTAGTGTAAAAATTGTGCACTATTGATACAATAGTGCACAATTTTTACACTAAAGTATCAATTTTGCAATGTTCGACAGGCAAGAGTAAGTTTGCTTTGTTTTAACATCAAAAACGATCGTGCGTTCTGATGCGTATTAATGTCATTTCTAACATTAAATAACAACCCATTACCCTGTTACATTTGCGAACTACAATAATAATATAAAAAACAACAAAAAAAGAAAGCATGTGTTTTCTGCATACAATTTCATTAGCTTTTCCACGTGATATGAAATCTTCAAAACACATATATAACCTTTACATAAGTAATGGGTTAGAGTTTGCAAAATTTAACCTGCTACTTGTGAACAGAAAAGCATAAATTACAGGCTCAAATTATAATTTATGCGAATTCTCGAATATGTTTTTGCACGTGATTTACGGGTTTAAGGACAACACACCGGCTATTCAGACGGGTATTCTTTTCTCTGTTTTGCTGAGGCAAGAAACTTCATTTGTTATATTTATCCTAAACATTTCTTAAGTATTCATGCATAAACACCTTGGTCTGGTAAATGTCGGCGACCTTTATAATGCAATGTACGAAAAAAACACATTCATTGCCTTATCTTTGCAATCACTGTAATGGAATTATAAAGAAACGTATTAAATCACGTTCAAATAAGGTTTTTTACGATATGATCTAGTATTTGCCTCACTCAAATAAATATCTGTTCATGTTCTTGATATATTATTTGAAATGATTGTTATGCTTTCATGACTAGCAAAGTAGTTTAGAACAGCAAACATCTTATTTCTTTGTCATATAGGCAAACATTAATCTTGTGAATCATTTAACTTTACCGCACTAAATAATAAATGCCGATTGTACATCAAGATTGAGTTTATTTGACGTAATCAAAGATATTGCGTAATGGTTGATCGATTTATTTGGCAGAATTTAACAAAAACAACGTTCACTGATACATTAGAATGCGAGTGACACTTACTTATGGCGCAGCCTCATTTTGAGCTTAAATATATAAACAATATAAAATAAGTGTGTACGTATTTTATTCTATACACTGGAAAGTTTATATACATATATAAATAAATAAATATATCTATACAAAACAACGCAAATATTTCAACTATGAAATATATATCAACTTTTAACAAAGCACAGTCATGTATCTAACAAATGCAAAGTCACTCTATGATGTTTCTTTCGAGCACATTTATTTCACTGCACACGCTTCCTAGCTCCTCACTAGAGAAGGATGTTGTCGTCTTCATAAAACTGCCCAAAATCTCGTCAGATACGGGATCCTCGTTTCTACATACATTTACATGTAGTTTATCGAATGCATTTGTGTTTTCATCAATGCTGTCTTCCGAACAGCCAGTTCCGTCCATTCTGGGAAACGAGCAGCTGAACGAGTAATAAAACTCGTCTACGATACCCGCAGCTACGCGAGCCGGAAGGGAGAATCGAGTTGCCGGAAGTGAGGATCTTGAAGAGCACTTCCTCAGATCCGAGAACGCAGACTCGCGTCTGAGCGCCGAGGTTCGAGTGAAGTCAAGCATTTTAGATGGGAGGAAATTGCTGTCATCGGAGGCCTCACTCTCCGTGTCCGAGTCGCAGTATCTCTCCCACAGGAAGCGGCAGTGCTCCTTCTGCTCATGGAAAGACGACAGGCTCTCACGGTCGAGACGTTGACGTTTACAGTACGATGTCAGTGTCTGGTCGGCCATGAATCTCTGCATCATTGCACTTTTCCCCTGGTGTTCATGCAACTGCTCTAGATACTCAGTGAGGGTACAGTCCAGACGAAGGTTCTGTGTACGTGAGACGGCGACGGGCGTACTGTGTCTAGGACCGTTGACGTCATCCTCCAGCCGAACTGTGCGGCGACGCTTTTTGGTACACTTGGTGGTTGCTTTCTGGCAGGATTCCTGACTCCTTTCCCCACTGCTGACAGAGTTGTATCCGGTATCTGTGGAGGAAATGGTTCCCGTGGAGATGACTCGATCTGACATCGTTTTGTGGGGTGTCGTGAACTTACTTTTTAGTGACAACTTTGAAGTTGTTTTATTGTCAATACCTTTATCTGATTCGAAAAAACATTTGCTCTCTGCTAAACAAGGTGTGCTGACTGCTGTTTGTCTGAACAGACGATTTGGAAGTACTAGAGTCGATATCTTTTTCAATGGCGCCTTTCTTAGTAGGGAGACGGAACCTCGTTTCGATAGCGCTCCAACGGACTTTCTCGACCCCTGCTTCTTAATCTCTGATCGTTTGATGACGAATGCCACATCCTTTGAAGTTGCGTTAGCGCGCCACACCTTAAGTAGCTTAGTCTTTCCCGAAAGTTCCTTCTCGATACCTTCAGTTGACAGGAATACCGATAGAGGCACCTGGAGATTCGGAAGCTTGGCGATGACGTCAGAACACGTTGTCGTCTTGGAGACGCTCTTCATAATCCGTGCAACGCCATCTATGATGAACGGAATCTGTTGCGATTTCTTCGACTTTGATATCTCCATCTAGAATAACCATTAAAACAATGTTAGATAAACGAATGAATAATATCTCTAACATAACAGCTTCAGCTTGTATTGTGTGGCCTTTCAATATCAACGACTTTACTTATTTAACTCAGCCTTAAAAGGCAGGATAACCAATGTTTAATTAGGCAACATTTAAATAGGTTACATCTGTGTGCTAAATGCGGCTTCTTAAAATCGTCCTGAATCTAATACTGCTATTATGTAACAGAAGATAGAACATGAATGGGAGTTTAACACCTATCAATTAGAATTAAGCCATGTGACAAGAATACGCATTGAATGTGTAGTGTGTGCGCGGTTAGCATCTGCTGTAGTATTAGAGACGTATTTAAATATTCTTATCGAACCAATTTTATTGAAACTTACCTCTTTATTCAATGCACAGAGTTGCACAATTTGCCGCGTCGTGCTATTCAATTGTTGACTAATACTTCGTAACTGTGACAATGCACGATTGATGGCGGTGACTATTCGACAGCGTCCTATATACTCCTCCCGAAGGATACCTTTAGACAAGTCTCAATCTCAACGAGTCTACGACTTAATAAGCCGTACTCGAGCACATCAGATTAAGGTCTCACCTTGTCACTACAACATAATCGGCCCTTATTAAGGAGTTAGAGAATTCCACGCTTTATTCAGTAATTAACAAGACACTAATTAACAACCTTTAAGGTGCGAATAGCAGCACATGGTTACGATGTAATCTCTTTTTTCCTTTTAGATACACATCTATACAACTAACACGCTTGTTAGGGAAAATCTGTTGTTTTTTTTTTACTTAAGCCTAGGAATTGGTTGGTTAATACGGGTGGAGACGCCCGTTCAGTCAAGTAGCTTTGGATTCTGTAATGTTCCTTGTAGTTTTCAATAAATTGTTAAAATAAATAAAATTTGAATTGGAGTCAATACGATTGAGGCTAAGACCGAAGAATACACTCTCCTCAATATTTTTTCACTGTTATACTGTGTTCTAACACGATTTAAACGAATTTCTTATTGGTCTTGCTTGCTTAATAGTTATTAATATAAAAAATTATCGTGGCCATTATTCGCGAAGTCTTATTAGGAGCTAATATGTCCGCAAAAAGTCGCGCAAGGTTTCATGGTCTCATTAGCTGACAGCATGACCCTCATAAGTGTATACGGATCCAGAGGCATATCTGGAGCTCCACTGTTTGGATATGTCTTAAGGCCTACTTAAGGGGGATGCGGCTCTTAATATATAAACATGACACATCCAAATCATTTGCATAAAAAAAAACAACATCCCATGTATATTAAAATTATTTATATAGACACATAGTAATTTATAAGTTTTTAACAATAAACATATTGACCTGAATTACTCCTATCCTATTTTAATATAGTTTAATGTTGCAATTGAAAACAGTATATTCTATTAATTTACTAACATTTTTATAATTGTATTTAGAACAAGATGCATATATATTCCCATCTCATGTCGCTACATCGCAAGAGTGTTTTGGGTAAGAATTATTTATTTTTAGAGATATCAGTACAAATCATTTTTGTACTACATGTTCATAAACAAAAGACAACATACATTTTAATGTCATAGATTTCTATCTACAAGGAGACCATGTTATCTTCTACTGATATCGATGGATAAGCGGACAATCACGTTATTATTAGACTTTAATTATCAGTCCAGTCAATTAAAGCTTGCCACTCAATGTGCGTGTTTGCCACCATTGTTAATTGGAACCTAAAAACAATGCAAAGTGTTAAGCCTTATCTGATGTAATTAGCGACTGTACATGATGAGACGTACTAGTGAAACGAGTACCAATGTTCACACCCGAAGACGGTATATATTGTCCTTAATTCAAACAGAACAGAACATTCAATGATTTGAAACTTTCAGAACTACTTCCGAATAGCAGCATTCTTCAGTTAATGTTTTGTTGTACTCGTTCTTAATTGAGACTTCTGGAATATCAAGGTATGTTATATCTGAGAGAATTTTGTGTACATTTAATAGTATATTTGCAAATGCAAATATATTTAACTTTTCTTAATTAACCTCAAATAAAAAATATGTTTTCGTTGTTTCAGTTGTTTATCTCATTATTATTTCTCAGTCAATAATATTTTGTGTGTAATGTGTGTACGCATATATGCAAATGTTCACTTGCAATACAAATACAGTAAAGTTACACACATATTACACAGCGAATCTATCAACGTTAAAAGTATGCTTTTAAAGATCTTTTTATAGATATAAAAATAAAGCTCTAATGAGCATTGTAAATACAAGAAAATAGGTGACATTATCAGAAATAATCAGCCTATAAATTAAAGGTAAGGAGGGCGATAATTATTACGTACCTCCCTAATGACAGGTTTATTCCCCGTGGGACTCGATCACAACACAAACAACTGTTAATAATGAATGAACATTCCCTGATATACATCTTAATGTTTATTTTCACCACCCAAATTCGTTGCCAAGAATGCCAAAAGATTGATATCGCAAAAATATATCTTTATTCTGCGAATTTAATGTCTTTTTAATTTAAACGCTCTCGTGTCAAACATGTCGCGAGTTTCTTGTGGTAAAAACATGTTTAGCAGTCGCAGATTGCACATGTTAATAGTGGATGTAATGGTTCAAAACAAATAATGAAAGGATTTAAACTACAAAACAAGACATCTGTTAAGGTAAGCTTGAACAAGTCAAAACTGCAAAATGCATTTAAGTTGCAACCCCCTTTTAAGAATTTAAATCGGAAATTAACGATTTGCACACAAGACGCGCTTCTTAATGTTTATTCGAGTTCGTGAAATAATGATGTTCTTGGATAGTGTTTAATTTTTCCTTCATTTTTTCAGATGGCAGAAATTCCGTTCATCATAGATGGCGCAGTGCGGATTGTGAAGAGCGTTTCCAAGAGGACCTCGTGCTCTGACGTCATCGCCAAACTGCCTAACCTCCGGATTCCTCTAGCGGTTTTCCTGTCAGCTGAAGGTGTCGAGAAGGAACTTCCGGGAAAGACTAAGCTGCTTAAGGTGTGGCGCGCTAACGCAGCTTCGAAGAATGTGTCATTCGTCATCAAACGATCAGAGATAAAGAAGCAGGGGTCGAGCAAATCGGTTGTAGCCGGACCAAAGCGTTTGACGAGAGAATCGCTAAAGAAAATCTCTGATCTCGCCTTCTATGTGCGCTACCAGAAGAAGAAATTAGAAGGGATTAGATCCACCCAGTACCCAAAAGCAGAAGACACACCACGAGAGACTCCGATGAAACGTCTTACCACTCACGCCTCCACCAACAGCATGGACGCCTTCCTCGCTAAAGCTGATCTGGACGAAATGGCGCGCTTTCTGAGCTTCTGCGGACACGTGACAACGGAAAGATTGACCGGACACTCTGCAAAGAAGACCCAACCCAATACTCAGACCGAGACTGCTGACAACATGACCTCTGTGAAATTATCGCTGAAACGGAAGTTCAATGCGCCCAGCAGCACGCTGTCTACGCGTTCTTCCTCCACGGGAACCGTCTGTTCCACGGACACAGGGTACCAGTCTGCCGCCAGTGAGACGTCTAGTGAAACATCAGACAGTAAATTGTCACACAAGCGCCGCCGCACCGCCCTTCTGGAGGATGACGCCAACGGCCCCAAACACAGCACCCCGGTTCTTGCATCTCGACACCAGAGACGCTCTCAGTCGAAACTCGACTGCACTCTCACCGAGCAGTACCTGGAGCGGATGGAGGAATGCGAGGGGAAGAGCGTCATCATGGAGAAATTCATGGCCGACCAGACATTGTGTGCCGGAAATAACGATCATCTACCGACACCTACTCGCCAGAGCCTGCCGGTATTCCGCGACCAACAGGAGCGCTGCCGCTTCCTGTGGGAGAGATACTGCGACTCGGACACAGAGAGTGAGGCGTCCGATGACATTCAGGTTGTTCCATCACGCATGACAGATTTTTCTGGTAAGAGGACAATGAGACGCGAGTCTGCGTTTACCAATCTGCGAAAATGCACTGAGTCAAACCGATTTTCGCTTCCGGCCGCAAGATTCTCACTTCCGACTCGCACCTCAACGGATGGCGAGTTCAACTACTCATTCAACTGCTCGTTTCCGGTCATGGATGAACACCGTAGCGTGGACTTCAGTTACAGCTTTACAGACAGCGAAGGAAGTGACGGCATGTGTGACGTCTTCCGCAACGAGACTTGCGCATCAGACGAGAGTTTGGACAGTTTCATGAAGACGAAAACGTCATTTTGTGAAAAGCGAATCGACCTGACCTCCTACGAGCTCAATGAACTCGAAAGAAACATTGATAGTCACGAGTCCATCTTTAGAAATTACTAAACGTTGCAACATAATATCGAGAACATCCAAGAAAGAGCATAAGTTTAGATGTTGTTTTATCTCATCAAGTGTGCTAATACAGTTACGTTATTTGTTGTTCTTTGATGTATTTTGACAGTTATGTTTTGTTTTGTAAATATCCATAGTCTACTTTTATTCTAACATGGAAATAAAAGCTCAATCATTAGAACATGCCTTCTCATTTAATATACATGTATTATAAATACCAATGTAAACAATATCGCACAAATGTAACGAAACGTTATTCCATAAGCTCTCCGTTGAGCTCAACGTGAAGGTGGGCAAATGTATTATGAATTGTGCATTTTATTAACTTTTAAATTGATTTGATGTGAATCATACTCGTCTTGTTTTGTATAAGAAATAATAAGACAATTAACCATTCGGTTTTAGAACAACCTTGACATGGGTTAAACAGTGTCAAACACCGCTGACAGTGTGACAATGTATCTACAAGGCAAAGATGTCACTGTTTCTTAAGTTGCTTTACAAAAATAACATGGCTGTATCTCGTTGTAAGGTCAACTTCTATCTAGGATTTCACTTTATTTAAATCTTTTCATTTAAGCAAGAATCCATCGTAAGTCTAAGAATTATTGAGACACTTTCGAGTCCGTTTCAATGGTAAAAAGAGTGCTTTGCATCTTGCTCAAAAAACATGAAAAGCTCTCAAGGTGAGGATCGAATATTGAGCCTTCTGATAGCTAAGCAAACACAATATTCGGCCATTGCCTCTTTGGTTAGAAAGGTGGACGTGCTTATGAAAACATAAAGCCTTACCTGTAGATCCTTGACCAGGGGAAGCAGCTGGCCAAAGTAGCTCTCAACAGCGTCAATGTATCCTGGGTAATTACTGCGTACCTCCATGTCCGGGTCGTTTAGCAGCCACCTTTATGTTACACAACGAAATATAACACAGTTGTTAATATGCTTACAAATATGAAACGAGTTAAAAACGGGTTCTAAACTTTTAAAGAACAATTTATTTAACAAGCGTGTTGATTTTATTTGTTCGTGGTTTAACATATTTAAAATGTTTCAGCACCACGTTGCTTGAAACATTTACAATAATAAATTATTTACGGCTAATACAGATGATGATCCAATCTTATACAATCTTATCGACCGTTTAAGTGTTAAGCAACAAAGCCCATATACGTGAGTATAGTTTCAATACACATGTCAATTTAGTACATTAGTGCCTTACCCCGGGAGTCCCCCGAAGTCCCATTCCGAGCAGATATAGGGGCCAGGTCGGAAGATCACATACAACTCTAGCTGATGCGCCAGCTTCAGGAATCGGCTTTAAGAAACAAAAAAGCTACGTTTCGTCAGCAGCAAAACAGACAAAACATTCATCCTTAACCAGTTTATGCCTAGTGGACTCTCCCATCCTTTAAAATTGGATCAATTTATTTCCAAAATTAGGGATGTCTAGTATATTTATTTCTATATAATAATATTTTTAACAGAAATTCCTTTAAGCAAACAGCGCAGACCCTGATGAGACGCCGCATCATGCGGCGTCTCATCTGGGTCTACGCTGTTTGCCAAGGCCTTTTATCTAGACGCTAGGCATAAATGGGTTAATCATGAGTATGATCATGATCTTATGAAAACGGCTTACAACAGCCAAACAAAATTACGATGTTAAGAACTTTGTGATCCACAGCTAATAACTACTCGTTTTTTTTTATTGTATCGGTCGGCGTGTAAGTTATACTGTATAGATACTAAATCAATGTACATACGTAACGTTCAGCATTCCATCAAAGTTAAACTTTCCCCGCTCTTCCTCGTGCAGATTCCACGGAACGTAACTAAAAAAGAAAATAAGACAACTGTGGAGAACCGCATTAGCACCTATTAGAAAAGGGCAACACAACTTGGTGGACCTATATATGTTTATACGATTTCGTGTATATGAGCTAAATGTATTCCGCCAACAATTATTTGTGATACTAAAAGGGAAGATCATACGCCTACTTGTTCAATGGCGAAACATTTCCCCAGTGCGGATAACACATGTGACGAGAAATGACCTTTGTTAAAGTAGAATAATTGTGGCGTGTTCTGAGAAAACGGGGCAAAATGCTTGTGCGTAAATTGTCATCCCAGATTAGCCTGTGCAGTTCGCACAGGCTAATCAGGGACGACAATTTACGCTTTTATGACATTTTTCGTTTAAATGAAGTCTCTTCTTAGCAAAAATCCAATTTAGGCGGAAAGAGTCGTCCCTGATTAGCCTGTGCGAACTGCACAGGCTAATCTGGGATGACACTTTACGCACATTCATTTTGTCCAGTTTTCTCAGAACACGCCACAATTATGATGAATGATAAAATACATGAACTTGATTGACATAATTGTGCATAATGCATGCATGGTCACGAAGTGATGATTAACCATCGCTAATTTCGTACTAGCCTTCACCGGATCGGCCAATATGAGCACAGGCCCGAGGTCAACAGTTAACTTATGTAATTTTTAAGAGAAATTTTTAATGAAGATTCCCTTGTGAAATTTTTTAAATGTTGAATCATTCATGACTAATATTATATTAATATTGTTTTCACAAACATTAAATCAACCAGACAATGTTCAATTAAACCACGTGAACTTCACGAATTTTGTGTCATCAAGAAATGTTCCTTTATTTTATTTTTAAACCTGATGCAAAAGGCATGTCAATGTAATTAAATCGACTGTTCATAGAGAGCGAATTATTATCGATGCACGACGATAATATTATGCTACAAAGACAAACAGTATACTATGTTTACAGCAACCAAAATAACATCATGTCACGCGTTATCTCATCCCATTTATCGGAAGTCCGACTCGATCATCACGCACGGCAACTGTACCTACGTTTCTACGGTATTACATCCGCACGCTTTCAGTTTCTTTAGTCTGTCCTCCCACATATCCGGGAAGGTCCGAAAGTAGTGAATTGCGCCCGACAACAACCGGAAGGGCTTCCCTGCCAGATGGAATTGGGCCCCCGAGAAAGTCAGGGAGCCCGTGCTGGAATATGCGGTATCCATAGCAGCTAGCGAAGCGTTATTATCCACGGCGATTTTCGTCAAGTATTAGCGTTCATAAAAATCCGATTATTTTGTTCTAAATATCAGACGAGTTTATGTAAAGTGTAAATGTGAGTTAAATCATACCACACAATGGGATTTGTGAACGAGATAAGACGTGCCTATTTGCGAATGTGCGAATGTAAAGTAAATAACGTTTGAGCTCGACTGATAAGATACCAAGGCTTCAGTATTTGATACACATTTTATTCAGCCCATATTTAAAACGACCACCTTAACCATGATATATTGTGGGACTGGCTGATTTCTGTCATATCGTTTTAGCTTGTCGACGAGTTTGAAGGGCGACAACAAAACAGCATGCCAAGACAACAAATATACGCTCCAATACGACCATTATGGCATTTTTCCTTTTTTACGTTTCCGTGGGTTGGCGAATTCAAGTTCCATTAAAACCCACCTACCCCCAAAACAACAACAAAAAGACCACACCAAAAACGAACAAAATGCAAGAACGAAAAATCTGGGGCACCCTCACGCCAAAACCATGGGCTAAAGAAATTGGGATTTGTGTGTCGTTCTAACTGTTTCAAATTGTCGTGATGTGTTTGTCTGTCTTTCGAGGCAAATATTCTGATAAATACAAATCTTTCACGAGCTAGCCAAATATGACGTTACATACCGCGTGGTATGGTCACATCGACGCGATGCGTATTCGCATGAATCAAAAACTGAATGCGGTCGGTTATTGTCGAGTTCTATTTGTTTCATGCCGAGTGTGGCATCATGTGTCTCGTTGAATATCACGCGTAACCCGCAGACCGCGACAAATGACACACAACTCGTGACACGACGATTCCCAACGGCGCACGAGTTTGAATTATAAACGACAATCGACATTGGAAAACGACATTCAACAATGACAATCGGCAATTTAATTTTCCATTCATAATTATTTTCCAGCCAAAAACTAGCTCGAAAATTCACCATTTAAAATCTTCAAATGTCGTGTGTCATTGTTAATTGCCGAGTGCTTGTTTGTTGAAGGGCGACAGGCGACATTCAAAGTGACACTTACTTAGTGCCACTATTATATAAAATGATTGAAAAAAGGTCGAAGGATAATTTAATATATATTTTGTTCGATGTAATAATATTCAAGTAAGCCGTTTCATAAATGTATTTTAATGTTTTGAACAAGCCAACTTTGGCTTGATGTAAGTTTGATAAAATTATGTTGCATACTTATTTGTTTATAAATACCGGTAACGATGATGTTTGTTTATGTGTCAGATATGGTATAAGAAATAAGGGACGATTTCAATAATCTCTTTTAATCTGCATGTTATTCATATATTTATTAATATTGTAATAACTTTACTTTATGGAGCCAACGTTCATTTGAATGTGACCCTTTACTGATTACTCGAATTAAAATGCAAATACTTTATTTAATAATACAGTCTCATTGGTACATCGATATATTGTTATCGCCTGTAACATAATAAATAATGTTAATGTTAAACCGCAAGTTAACCTGTATCTATTAAAATTGTCTAACGCTAACGTCAGCCTCACTGACTGTCATTTACAAATTGCATGGGGCACGAGCTGTTATATTGGCGAAAAATGTGTTCGGAACAGTACTCATTAAGTGGTTACAACACGCAAAAAAAGAGACAACATAACCTTAAACAACGAAATATTTCTTACGTTTCCACTGTGTTCATTCCACAAGCTTTCAGCTTTCGCAGTCGGTCTTCCCAGTCATCCTCTACGGTCCGAAAGTAATGCATAGCACCACTAATAATCCGCAGTTGCACCGTTCCGTTTAGAACAAATGTTCTATTGACGAACGTCAGCGATCCGTTACTGACGTAAGGCACGTCTGACGTCGTCGTCTGCCTGTCCGTTGACGTCTGCCTGCCCGATGACGTTTGTGAAGCAGCCGATCCGACGGATGCGACGTCATCTTTAGGCTTCAAAGTGCTGATATAAAGTGGTATTGCAATTGCGGCGACTAAAAGAAACCCAGCAAATATCGCAACTCCTTTTTCCGCTTTTGATCTTAAACAACGCACCATATTTGTTTTGAAACAAACCAACACTTACGCTCAGTTTTGTATATTTTGAAGAAGCAATGAAATGATGTATAACTATGTTTTACACGGCACGGTTTTGTATAATGATTTTAATACGAATTATGAATTTAATATGAAAACTTCTTGCACTTTGGTTTGCACGTTGAACACATGTGTACAGATACCCGTTACCCTCGATTACGATTTCTGCATCACATCGTTATCCACTTAATTTTGCTGATCGGCGATTATCAAAGAAACGTGCCGAACTATTAAAATCGGAGCGAATGGATAAATTATGTCAATATTCGTGGTCACTCGTGGTCGACCTAGTTAGATAGCAATAATCATTTTGAAGTTCTCACTTCAATATTTGATGTTTCTTCTTAAATACACGATGAAACCGTGTGGCCATTAATTTTAATGATTCCATGAATCTAGAGCATCTGGATTAAAAATAAAATATACATTCACCATTTTATATTGCTCGCGAAAGCCTTTCTATTTGGCACGTATAATTTTCATGAAATGTATTATTCATTATTATTGGACCCTCTTTGAGGATGAAGAGGACACCTGCTAGTAAGTAGATAAAAAAACGAGAGGTATTCGGAATCGCCCACGATCTGTTGAACAATAATAATAAACACCCGTATACGTATGAAGGGTAGTAACTATCTTTCCCAATTGACAACTGATAGTAACAATTCTTAATATCATGTGAAACATCATCACTAAACAATTTGGCTGTTATAGGCATCACGGATTGAGCATTTTTGTCTGAGTATTTTTTTGTTTCTACCCGAAATCTTAGATTGTTTGTCCGAAGTTTTTCCTTTTTTATGCCGGAGACTTTTTCGTGACTTTTTTTTAGAAACAATACTATAACATTAGATTGTAGTCCCTTAGGCTGCTATTCCTCGTTAGGATCTGGATCCGAAAACCCGTATAACTTTTTCTCTGACTAAGAACCCCCAAAGATGTATTGAGCCTCGTTCTGGGAAAATATGGCTTAATGCAAACTAAATACAAGGAAAAGGAAAGAAACGGTCGCAAATAACAAATCTACATCTACTGCAGCAATCAGAAAGAGAAAATCTAGAGAAAATGCGGCAGAACAAAAAAGAAATGAAAAAGAAAGAAATCGTTTGTAGAGTAAGAAATTCAAGGCTAAATTGACTGTCAATTAAAATGAACAAGTGCGCGTCTTTAAAAATACGAATAACGCTAAAATGCCATGAAAACGACGTTAACGTGTGTTACGCTATTGAACGCCAACATCTGACGCGACGTCATGTACGTAAAGTGATGCCACTTTCGGCTTATATTTTTCTTTTAAAGACAGCCTGTTCTTAGCGAACATCTAGTTTAGGTGGAAAGTGTCGTCCCAGATTAGCGTGTGCGGATTGCATTTTACGCACATCCATTGGGCCAAGTTTTCCCAGAGCGAGGCTAAATAAACATCGTCTTCTGTCATAATAAGAATGCAAATGGTTCGTAAGTGCGGTCGCTCTCACGCCAAAACAAATAATGGCATGGCTTTCCTATTCGACCTCTGGTATGACTGCGCAAATGCACAACGGGTTACATTGTGGTAAATATTCTTGTTTAAAATGCTGCTCTCTTGTTACTTCAAGAATGGGATGCTTTTTATACACGTGAAGCACAACAACATATAAAAAAATAATTACTAATAATACTCGTAACTTATAATTGATGGTCTTTTTTCACCAACTATCGCCTTTAACATTCTTCAGCGAGACTCTATCAATCTAATACTATAGTCCTCGTTGGACATTTTGACTTTTGGCTTCACATCCAGTGATTATCAAGATTTTAGTATGAAAAACGAAGACTCGGAAACAATATTTTACTATAATAATATAATGATACGCATACATAATCGCACGGTTATATAACATTATTAACCATCATAAGAATAGTAAAACATAGACACATTCAATAAATAATGTATGTTAGTAGCTAAATTAACAATAATTTAAAGTATTAACGTGCGAGTACAAATGTGTAAATTTTTTCATGAAATATGATAAGCACCAATCAGGTTATAGATTCTTATGATAATTTTTATAAAAAAACAACAACATTTGCATTGAAATGCTTCCGTTCAAGTGTTTTACGGACAATCTGTCACACATGACCTCATAATTCACCAGGCTGAGTCCAATCTGACGCCAAATATGTACATATTGAAAAAATCACGTATGCTTGTAGTTAAATTAACAATTATTTAAAGTATTATCATGCGAAAACGAATGGGTATTTTATTCACAAAATATGATAAGCAACAATCACTAAGTGATACATACAGACGAACTCAGAATAATTTAAATCGCAATGCTTCCTTTCAAGTGTTTCTACGGACAATATGACGTCATAATTCACGAGTCTGAGTCCATAGTGACGCCATCTTTTTTGTCGTACAGAACGTTGGTGAATCCTAGACCTCCTTCCTGCGCATTGAACGCGGGCGGTCGCAAGATCCCTCGCCGCTTGAGTTCTATCAAAGCCACACCGACCAACACCAGGGCTATAAGACAGCCCACTATGACACCGACTATACCGCCCGTCTTCATGCCGGACGATTGGTTTTGATCTAGAATTAAAATTATGTTGCATATGGTTATCACGAAGTCAAAGATGCATAAGGTGTTGCATTCATTCGGTATCCATTTGCGGTCATCCAGGATGTGTTTTACAATGACCTAATAACCGGTCGATAAATATTTCTCTCCAGCAGCTCTTAATATTCCACATTATTCAAACTTTCAACGACAGAATATCAGAATTTAGTTTATATTTTGTATCGAAAAATATTTTTTATACGTGATACATAATGGAAACTTCTAATTCCATTAAACAAACAAATGGATATAAAGGACTTAAAAGGACTGTTAAAAGCAATGCTTTTTTAGTGGTGACCACAAATGGACACCTTTGAAATAGACAACCTAGTTAACAGAAACATCCTTAGGCATGTGAGCCTCGCTCTGGGAAAACATGGCTTAATGCATATGCGTTAAGTGTCGTCCCAGACTAGCTTGTGCAGTCTGCACAGGCTAATTAGGGACGAAATTTTCCGCATAAACTAGATTTCCGTTTACACTGCGGGGAATCACGCGATCACAAAAGTACATCGTACGCACAAAATGGCGAAACAAGCTCTCGCTTAATGACGAAAATCAAGGTATTATCATATTTTATAATATCCAAATAAATGCTAACTATGCGCAGAGTACCCACTTAGTCGCCTTATGTACTCTGTTAATTGTCGTTTTTCTTAGATTTCTGTAGTTTTCTCCAGCATTCAGGAACAATAAACAATGAAAATTGTACATCGTCTGAACATACATTATTTTGACGCGTTTGCTATTAAGATGACAAACAACGAAACAAATATAACATTTTTTGCTTTATAACATGCTTAGAATATTTCGTACAAATTGTTGCACGTTGTTTAAGCTTTTTAAGATCTGTGGCGAGGAAGTTGGAAAATAGTACATCGTCTGAACGGTTTTTGTTTGAGTACATCGTCTGAAGGGTTTTTAGTACATCATCTGAACTGCTTCTGTTTTTACTTTTAATGTGATGTTCATCATAATAATTGTTACTTGAACTTCTCCGGAAACGTATGTTGCGCTTTAAATCCTCGCCCGGGTGCTTACATTTCTAGCAGACCAATATTTTCTGCAAATTAAACGTTTAAGTAACAAGGACATATTCTCGCTCTTTCTTCTATCTGGACGTCCACTGTGGTAGGTGTTTAAAATGATCAAATCGATAGGCGCTTCGCCGAAAATTCAACAATTTACTGTACTACCTTCGCATCAAAATAAATTATTGCCCAAGTAGGCGGAGTTTTCAGTCACAGTAAAACAATATTATCCAATAAAAAAGCTTTAGCTTCGCTTTGAAATGACGTTTAAGAAGTTACCAAGTTCTCCTGTATAGACAGTAAATGCATTTGACTCACCCTTTCTCTATTTAATCATGTCGATAAAAAGATCAATTCAATGTTAAATACACATCTTTTTTGCTTAATAATAAATCCGCTCTCAAATGAAAAATCTTAATCGAAAGCCACAACTTTTTTTGTATTTAAACCATCTTAAGGTCGTACACCACGTGGTCATCTATATCGAATAATAACATTGACGTTTGAAGCGCGTTTGAACGAAGTGCACGAGGAAAAAGGTTTTTCTTTTTTGATATTCACATGAATGTAATGTATTATACTTTGAACCAATACATATGTTTAAACAAAAAAAAACTAACGCTAGCGCATTAATTAATTGATCGGATGGAATGGTTTGATGATTTCATCTGGTAGCTTGTCATAAAACAACTACTGACTGTCAATAATAAGCTATTCAATTTAATTGTAGTGTAGTCGACTACATGGCATTTTTGCATGCATGAGATATATTGATTGGCTTAACCGATTTAAAAACAACTAAACGTGATATGGATTAATTTGGAATATTTTATGGCGATTATCGCGTTTAATACATCCACAACTGTTATCATTTACTGTTAACCCTTTGAAAACTAAAAGACCCCCATTCACGTTCAATACTAGAATTGCGCCACCTAAACGGTTTCGCGGGATGGAATGAGTGGGGAGATAAAATTAATTTAAAAACAAATTATTTCTGTGCAAACAAGTGTGAAATATAACCAATGGCGTTGTTCGTTTTAAAAAATCACATAACTATAAATTTATACTAAATTACATTATAGTTGCAATTTTCAAATAAGATTGACCTACTTATTACTGAAGAAGTATATTTAAGTTACGACCGGAAATAATTGTCTACATAATAAACTAGTTTTTTTAGTGGTAACTTAAGATTCAGAGAGGTGAAAATACAAATATATCAACAAACAATAATTCAACACATGTTGATACGATTTTAGCTTGATGCTAATAATACTGTACGGATTTAACTTGTCTTTGAACAAGGTAAGTGTTATTCTTTAAATCAACTTTACTTTTTATGGTTAAATGTCCAAAATAATTACTTAATTCTCTCGATTCTATGATAACCAATCGTATGAACGACTTGCTGAATGAACATTTGAGATAAGCTTCTGAATCCTTATATGTTTTTGAATATGTTTGATTATGCGCGTATCCACTTATTATAAAAGACGAGATACTTTTGTCGACATTTAAAAAGCTGCCTGACTTTCGGTGTTCAATATAAATAAGCCTCGCTCTGTGAAAAGGGGGTTTCCTCAGTATTCGTAAATTGTCGTCCTAGATTAGCCTGTGAAGTCCGCACAGACTAATCAAGAACGACAGCTTACGCTTCTATGGTATTTTTCGCTTTACGGAAATCTTAGCGAAAATCTAGTTTATGCGGAAAGTGTCGTCCCTGATTAGCCTGTGCGGACTGCACAGGCTTATCTTGGACGACACTCTGCGCCCATGCATTAATCACCATTTTTACAGAGCGCGCCGCAAATATTTAACAATAGAGCCATGACGGCCACGAAGGCTGAACTGTGCAAATCCAAAGAAAATATCATTCTGGCGACATGCTTGAAAAATGTATAAAGATTCATCGATTTTTTTTTTTAANAACATATCGTATAATAGTTTATTGCATGAATTTAAAATTATTGGTTTTAAATAGGTCGACAAAACGGGATATGAATGTACTTTATACTCTTCTAGTTTGACATTTTTCACTGAGGCAAAGTATGAAGAAAGAACCTTTTTTATGCCTTCATAATGTAAAAAGTTAACTGGTTTATTCATTTTGATTTGAAGCTCTTGTAATGACAAAAACTGTCCACAGCCTTTAATAACATCTTTAAAACACTGAATGCCATTATCATACCAATATTTACAAAAAATGTATTTATTGTTGATTAATAAACAGTCGTTGAAAAACAGAGGCACATCTAAAAGTTTATCAAAAGAATCGATGGTAATACTTTTAACAAAGTCAGAATATATTGTTAAAACATCGATCCAAAAAGGGTTGGTGATTTTTTTTATAGCCGAGATTGCATATAAACTGCCCGTATTACATAGTGTGTTAAAATCTATTATCTTTCTAGCTAAGGATGTAAATTTGTTCTGGCCTTGAATAACTTTTCTTATCCATGACAATTTTAAACTTTTCATAGATGCATTAATGTCCACCATTTTAAGCCCCCTTCTTCAAAATCTTTTGTTATAACTTTTGCTTTGATTTTTGAAGGTCCCTGCCACACAAATTTGAATAATTTATCGTTTATATCCTTACAAATGGCAGCCTCGGGTTGTGGCAAAGAGACGAACAGATGAATAAATAGTGGAAGCACCAAGGTCTTAACAACGGTTATTCTAACTATGGGAGTTAAAACTCTTCTATTCCAATGTGAAATGATATTTTCTAATTTAACAAGTTTGTCGTTATAATTTAGCTCTATCATTTTAGGTAGATCAACATCAAAAGTTAAACCTAATAATTTAAATTGTGTACATCCCCAGACTAGTTTCCACCTTGTTTTCATGGATCTTGTGCTATATTTTAAGGACCCTATCCACACAACATGAGTTTTTTCAAAATTCACCTTTAGGCCTGAATATTGGGAAAAAGAATGTAACAATTGTAGTACCGTATTCAAGGATTCATCTGACCCGTCCATTAATAAATATGTATCATCCGCGAATTGTGATATCTTGTATTCTTCATTGTCAATATTTTATCCCCTTTATTTGGTTGCATTTCCGTATTTCAATCGCTAGTATTTCTGCACAAAGTATAAATATATATGCTGAAATAGGGTCTCCCTGACGACAACCACGTCCAATTATAAAGAAGTCTGACAAAAAACCGTTCAACTGGATTGCATTTTCCATGTTATTAAAAAGAAGTTTTATCCAAGTCTTAAACATAGGCCCAGAGTTTAAAAAAATCAAACACTTGTTTTATAAAACCGAATGATAAAGAATTTATCAAAATACTTGGCGCCCCAGGGTTGGTAATGGGGCCATGCATAGTTGAGATTGACCGCATTGTCATAAGAGATGTTCAGTATCAATTTGAAGTAAATCGGTGTAGAAATGAAGAAGTAAATGTAAAATAACCTAAAAAAAATGAGTGTAAATCTCTCACCCGGCCCCACCCCAACCCCATTGGCCACTATCTTCTCCTACACTATTAGCACTAGAACCTTGAAACTTACACACATGGTAGCTATATGTATGTGCGACGATGCACTATTTTGAATATTGATCTGACCCCTGGGTCAAAAGTTATGGGGGTTGGGATGGGGCTTTTGAAAACTGCCCCGCCCCCATAACTTTTAGCACCGTCGCATATATGCTCATAGCTACCATGTGTGTAAGTGTAGTGTAGGAGGAGATAGTGGCCAGGACGGAAGGACGGGCGGACGGACGGCGGAGATAACCACAATATCCACACGCTTTTAAAGGCATGGGGATAATAAGTATTTTTTGTTTTTGATACCGAACAAACAATTAAAAACGTGTTTTAGTATGAATATGAATTGCGTCGTACAATTCCTTCTCGTCGTTCAAGATTTAAAAAAACAACATTAAGGTATCCCATGACATATGTTTTTACTGTCTATTGTTGTTTTTGTGTGTGCAATGCTGTTATTTATTTTGTTGCAATTATAGCAATCCCGTTTCGTCCATGACGTGTTTAAAAAATCATGCACGAAGCAAGGCGGACTGAACGTTTCAGTACAAAACAGAACAGAGAATAACCGTTTGTCACTTAAACATAAGATGTTGATGGCGATCATTTAAGTCAGTTATCGACATGATACAAGTTAAGAATTCAATTACAAATACTAATCGGAATCTGTGACGACAGGAACTCGCGTACTAACCCTTGTAGTTATACAGCCTCACAGCGTCAATCTCCACCCATGTGCCTGCCAGGGAGCAGTCGATGTCCAGCCTGATGCGGTTTGAGAAGCAAGGGGTGGTAGACTAAAACAGAGCCGCTCTATAGGTGTTTGCCGGTTAAATTATGACTTTTCGATGAATTTTATTTTACGTTTTTGTAGAGATATGTAAAACAAAGCATTAACAAATATGTTTAAGCTTTTAAAGTGCGTACGTTAACAATTGTCATGGTATGCAACGTTTGTATTTTCATAGAACTCTCTGATACGGTCTCAATATACTTATTCCAATAATCGTGTTTGTTAATTGTAAAAAAGTTAATTTTAGACGTTTTAAATGCAAAGACTCCCATAACCATAACGTTTTTGAAACATAATTTTTAGCTGATCTTAAGCCATGTGATATGTTAGAGTTCGACACTTAAAAACACCTTTTCAACATATGTGTACCGGCTACTTTGTATTTGCGTGTAGCCGCATACAAACAAGTCCAATTGTACTCTTCATTCTTAAAACATAACATTAATTTCTTAGATGACTTCAGTGCTTTCCATGCAAACATAGAACATGTCAAACAAGAAGATCACACCGGTGTTTGTAACTCATAACATCCTCCAGTCAGTGCGATAATTTATTAAGAAAATTTACACCTGCATATCTCATTTAGTAAGTGTAATATAACCTAGATAAGCTTTATCAGAATCTGCCATCTTTGCTGCCTCCGGATTGTCTAATTGTGCATTTTGTAAATACAATTCAAACCATGGGCGCGTTTTCTCACCGTAAATGATGGACTGAAAATCCTCGAATTCTTGATAACGGATACTTGAGACGTCGACCAAAGCGTTATCCACGTGCCGGTGACGTCTAAACACTTGATAGCCTTCACCCCGCCGGCATTGAACGTCTCGTAAATGTCGATTTTGGAGACGTGAAATCTATCTGGAAACTCGAACTGAAAGATGAAGACGTGTATAACTTGCTTCAAAATACAGGACAATATATCAATTTATATAGATAATAACACTAATATTTTTTATTGGTAAAACTCAGATTGACTCACTTAGAACACGTTTTTAGGATTGTGTCCTAAGACTGATACATACCGATAGCCTGGCCCTTGTTAACCAATGACAATTTATAAGTCAATACATATATTATCGTTACACCATTNCCTCTGACGTCATATAAAAGTTATGAGGATTTGACCACCAACATGTTTATATAGCTGGGCACACGTAGGATTGTTTTAAAAGCTTATAACTTAAAATTCCACTCACAAAAAATACGAACATACCTTAGTGCTATGTTTCATTTTGAAAATATCATGCACTCATAAACACGTTTATTATCTTAATATTATATCGGTGAGTGATGATTAGATTATAATGCAGATATACAAATATGATTTATACTAACAGGGCCGTCTGTATTCGATTCAAATAATCTGTAAATTTAAATGTTTTTAGAACGTATTCTTAATATTTAATAATACAATGTCCCATGAGCTCTAGATTTTATTTTACGACCGGCATAAAAGTGATAGCATCTATATATCTGGCTAGTTTAAGGACTGCATACAATTGTTCGGATGGTTGAAGGTACAAACTACTTACGCGTAGGTCCCATACTCCGACGAAAACTTAATCACACGAGAGATCCACTGCCCTTGCTCTGTGACAAAATGAAAAAGTTTAACAGAAAATAAAATGTGCATAGGTTTATACAGTTTCTAAAAAACAACAACACGTGAGTTCACAGTCTGACACACCGTTTTTCGGCCGGTTACTTGTTTAGAATCGGTATTCCCTCAATGTGTAATCCTACAGCAAATAAGCAGTTTAGTTGCATAACCCTACTGTAAAGTTCATATGCTCATTTGCAATACACGTCTTTCGCCGCACATAAACTATAAAGTACTCCACATCTTTTGGTTATTGAATAAAATGCCACATCCGTTACAATTCCAAACTATTCATTAAACATGGGATATCCGAACGAAGTGATTTGACAAATTTGGGTTTTACTTCCACACATGTAGCCTGTGTGGAAATTTCTAAGGTTTTCTAGCAACGTAAAATGACGCTGCGGCGCAAAATGTCTCAATAAATGCTAAATGTCGTAAATGACGTTAATTGTCGCTTCTATAACGCTATATGTCGCAAAACTGTTCCGATGCAACATGTCGAAATATCAATTGCAAATGTTACACCACGTTATAACCGCATTTAATAGTACAGTGAAATGGAGAAAAGAATGCAGGCTAGCCTCAAAGAACACCACACATCCATCTCCATATGTGGCAGATCCATCTCTATATTGAAATTCGCTGATGACATTGACCTTATGGGTGGCACCAGCAGTGAACTCCAAGACCTTACAAACAGACTCTCTGAAAGAGCAGCAGCATACGGGATGGAGGTCAGCTCGGAGAAGTCGAAGACCATGTTGAACACCACGAACAACACTAGTGCAGAAATCATAATGAACGACGAGAAGCCGGAAGCTGCTTCAAGTTTCAGGTACTTTGGGGGAGGCAAACTGTTCAAAGATGGCACCAGTACCGCTTGTCGTGATGACTGCAGCGATGGGTAGACTGAGCAGGTTGTGGACAAGCAGCTCCATCAGCGCCCCCCCCCCAAGTACAGACTGTACAAGTCCCTCGTATTCTTCATCTATCTGTACGGCTGCGAAACCTTGATGCTTCACGCACACACAGAACGCTGGATACACATGTGCCTCCAAAGACTACTCCGCATCTCCTACCTGAAACACAAGACCAGTTAGCACGTCCGGAACATGACAGTATCACGTGTTGGCCTACAAGAACCCCTCATGGCGACCGTCATACGACGAAAGCTGGCCTGGTTTGGTACGTTACCAGGCACGACTCACTGTGCAAAGGGCACGCTAGAGGGAGGTCGCCGTCGTGGCCGTCAGTAGAAAAGCTGGATGGACTGTGTGAAAGAGTTGATGTCCCTCCGAAAGGATGAGCTACTCACAGCACACAACAAACCTGACTGGCGGATGATCTCTGTTTCGTCTTCACTCATATCCCCCAATGGCCAGAATGTTCAAAGGAAAGATGAAGATGATGATGATTTATGATTTATGATGATGATTGATAATGATGATGATGACTGTTTATTAGTGATGGTGATTGGTGATGGTGATTGGTGATTGGTGATTGTGATTGGTGATGGTCATGGTCATGGCGATGGCGATGGCGATGGCGATGGCGACGGCGACGACGACGACGACGATGACGATGGCGACGACGATGACGACGACGATGACCATGATGATGATCAAATTTGTCTTGCGGTAAAATGTAAGCTCCTCAATTGTTCCTAGATCACACAACATGAACAATGTTTTCGGGGTACTCGTTAGTTACATATCCACACTGTGATAATTCTAAAGCAGCCGTTAAAATTCATATCTTGCATTTCTGCGAACTTGTTAAATTGTTATCAAGGTTGCTTGTTATTTGATCTTTATCTTATTGAGGATCTTACTTTGCCGAACATGCTATGTCGACTAATAAACGGACTTCGCTAATGAAAATCAAGTAAAATAAGAGGCGATCGTTTAAACAAAGACATAAAACTTATTTCTACATTGTGTGTGTCAAAACATGTGTTTTGTTTCTGGACGAAAACGAACTTATATGCAACTATGCCGTGTTGTGTGTGAAATGTATGACTGGTTAAGTTTTAAAGCCATATTGTTTTGATTGATTCCTCGGTATGATTGCATTGAAATCATTTCATTCATGCGCGTACTGTTTTGTTTTTCGTTTCATACTTCGGGGTTTTGGTTTCTATTTTATCAATATTTGTTCCAACGACGGGGTGTGTGCATTGGCAGAACATTTAGTGATGGTATCGTATGTGTATTGAGAAAGTATAGTCCCTTGTTTGAATTCAAGCAGGGTATTTACTTACGTCATTTTGGCAACGTTAATCAGAAGTCAATAGAACCACGGGTATGTTCAAAATGTGCTGCTGATATGTGCTTTGTTATAGTGTTAATCCAATCTCAAACGATGCAAGAGAACAAAACTCTTTACTTACTTTACTACGATGGAAAAAATGGTGAATGACATTATTTTCGCCAGACTGCTCTTAGCAAACAGTTACCTTAAAGAAGACTGACATTTCGCGTTGTTGTTTTTACATATTGCTACATTTAGCGTTACAGATGCGCCATTTAACGTCAGCTTTCCGACTTTTGACGTCAGGTGCGACATTTAACTTCTGTACGATATTAACGGTGCTTCTGCGTTTTTATTGTTTTATTCCAGTTAAATAATTTAACCAACATTCTTATTTCAGCCAAAAACATTTTTCACTTTTCAAAATGCACATTTTGATCTCAAGAAGCACGTACCCATTCCGCGCACGATGACGCTTTCTACTTGATATACTTCACCCAGGTCTACCTCCCATGATGCATCTGAGGATGTAGTGTCTGTGCACGTGCTCTTGTCACCATCGTTACCAAGTGACGCCGCGCGACCATTATCCGTGTCGGTCTGTGTTGACATCTTACCAACGGCAACGTTATGAGCTGAAAAACCCAACTGTTAATTAAATTCATTAACTAAAACATAAACCAGCATTATTCTGAGAACGTCTTAGTTTAGACTTCAATATACTTTAGATTAATTTTTTTGTATCAAAGTTTCATCATGAGGTAAAATTAAAAATTTAAGAACCTGCGGGCTATTTTCACACTTCGCTTTAAATTAACAAATAAACACGTCCTGATAGTGCAATTAAAGGTATCGGGCAAATTAAATTAAATTCAATTTGTAAATCTACGTTGTCGACGTCTGTTAAAACGTGTTTGTCTTGCCGTATATTTTAAATCGATACATGCAGCCTCGGGATTATCTTAAATAATTTGCCCTCAAAAGACGTGTTAGCTGAATACGGAACACCATGTTCCAGAGGCGATCCTGGATCTACAATTTTGGTTTGTGAATTTTTTTAATAGACAATGTACTTTTAGTAAACTTACAAGCGTTAACGTCACAGTTGCGCCCCTTCCACTCTCCCTCGCATGTGCACTTGTAACCACCAGCCAGGTTCTCACAGACCCCACCGTTCTTGCATGGACTCGTAGCGCAGTCTGTTGAATAATTATCATGATTTATAATCGTTTTCATAAAACTATTTGATCATGTAGATCGACGATTGAATGATTAATGATGCAGTTAAAGTCGTGACAAGCTGGCCTACGGCCAAAGTTGACTATTGACCTCCAAGTTTGACCTTGACCTTTGAGTTAAGGAGACTGGCGTTACATGCGAACTTCCGTCTCTTTATGGTGTACGAAAGTGGTAAGTTTATATTTTTATTTGCATTATGAATGATGAATGTACAGTCCAGAAACGCTGTTTTATTACAACTTTTTTGAGCTCTACGTTTTACCTTAAACTTAGATGTAGGGTGACGGGTATTACACCTGACACGCCGTCTCTCTGTGGGGTCATTTGTGGTCAGTTATTCTAAAATTGCGTGAAAAAATGACAAAGTAACAATCCAGACAGACTGTTTAATGGCTAATTAAACTTCGACCTATACATTTGACCTTGTCCTTTAAGATAAGAAGACGGTCGTTTTATTCGATACGCTATCTTTTTGCGGTGATCATTTGCAATACGTTTATTTAACTTCGCATAGTTAATGGTGAATTTATAGTCCGGACAAACTTCTGTATAGCCAAATTTGACCATTGCCCTCAAATTGTGACCATCACCGCTGCGGTAGGGGGATGGGTGTAACACGTCTTATGGTGGCGGTCATGATTAGAAGTCGTTTGCAAAACCAACTGACGCTATAGCCTATATGTCATATCCGTACAGCTAAAGGTCGCAACGGTAAATGTCACACTCATTCATGATTAATGTTTTGCAGTATCGCACTGATTAAGCATTCCACCTTACTGTATACAATAAAATTCCAATAATGATTACTTCATCACAAAACACAGAAAACTGTACAGAGAGCAAACATGATCATGTAAGCTGCGTTGACTGTGTGGGATGGTGTGGAGTACAGAAAATCGGTAAAATATTAAAGCGGGCCAGCATTATATTTATGCAATCCTGTTCGGTATGTTTATGTTATGTTTATATTCCAATCGTTGTTTATATCAAATGACGTTACGAGTTAACAAAATTCTACTTAAGTTTTAAATGCCTTAAACTGTAGCTTTCGTTCCTGTCAAAATCGTTGTTTATATCAAATGACGTTACGAGTTAACAAACTACTACTTAAGTTTTAAATGCTTTCAAACTGTAGCTTTCGTTCCTGTCAAAATCGTTGTTTATATCAAATGACGTTGCGAGTTAACAAAATACTACATTAGTTTTATATGCTTTCAACAGATTATGACAATAACATTTCCACAATTGCTGGTAATAATTTAGTACTGCAATTGGTAATGATGATAGAAATAAAGATCAAACATTGACTATTTTACAAACGATGTTACAGTCCCATCCGCTACCTTTAACACATTCCGTTATATTCGTCCAATTGCCATTTTTACAGTGGCTCACTACGTAATCGTAGTCTCGGGGTCTGTAGCCGGGGTCGCAAGTTAATGTTCGAGTTGCACCTTCAAACACAGAGTCTCCGACAACCTTTCCTTTAGGGATGTTCTCAAACGGACCGCACACTATAATGGAACATTTTCTAGAGACAGTAATTACAATTGGTTTTGTTCCATAGGATGGAAATGATTCTTATATACTATTGCGACATTGAAACGTGTGAAGCGCTTCTTTAAATTGATGATTGGTTTATCAAAAAAGCGCAGATTTTTTTTTTAAAAGGTGAACATGATCATGCGAGCTGCGAAGACGGTTGGGTTGGCTGTTGAGTACAGCTCATCGGTTCAATATTTAAACGGACCAGTGTTCTGTTTGTGCATTCCTGTTTGGTACATTTTAGTTTACATTCGAACTCTCTATTTTGATATAAACTTCTTAATTGAAAGATGTAATAAGTACAGATGGATTAACATAAGGCGACATTTTCTACAGCAGTTTTCAGTTGCAAAAGAAAACAATATTTGGCGCATATAGTAATTCGCAAAACAGAAGCTTGTGTTTCTGTTAAAAACGGTTGGTTAATTACAATAATGTAGACGTTTAATATCTTGAGTAACTATATTACATGAAATTTTTACATTATTTTTAGATATTATGACATATCATTTTCGACATTGTGTGGTGATTATATTGTAATTTACTTGGTTATGAAGATTGAAATAACATCAAACAGTGACTAATTAACTCAATTAATAATTTATATATGTTACCTTTAACACACTCCGTTATTTTAGTCCATTTGCCTTGTTTACATTGGCTCACTACGTCATTGGTGTCTCGTGGACTGTAGCCGGATTTGCAAGTCAAATTTCTTGTGGCACCCTCAAACAGAGAGTCTCCTGCCACATTTCCGTTATTGATGTTCTCAAACAGACCGCACACTATAATGGAACAGTTTCAAAAGACAGCATATACAAATAATTTTGTTGCAAAATGAAACTATTGCGTCATCGTTACGTGTGTAGCTTATTTGTCAGATTTAAGATTATTTTATCACAGAAGCAGAGACAATTGTACAACGAATACAAGAATACAAAATGATCACGAAAGCTGGTGTGGAGGACATCAGTAAAATATTTTTAAAATTTTGTCTATGCAATCCGGTTTGGTATATTTTCTGTTATATTTTTGTTCTAACTCTCTGTTTTCAAGTCAACTTCTTCGTCTTATTTATA
>VMBQ01003720.1:7344-30875 GCA_007657795.1 Dreissena rostriformis
ATATATTTACACCTTATTTCATCATCAGTTATCATAATCTGTACGAGGTATACAGTAATATGTATTTATCACATGCTATACCTTGTTTTCAATGTAATACAGACATTACGTATTTTTTATATTACACATGTGTAATACAACATTTTTAAGCGTTTTCATTGGCTACAGAATAAATAACTGACCAATCGCATGGCTTTATTTTGGTGAAATGACGTCGTCAACATGAAATGACGTCACGATAGTAAACAACTTTTAGATCTATCAGCATGTGTTTGGTCAATTAAGATGTATTTAATTTAGTTTGAAAGCATGTGATAAAAAAGATATGACACTCGTTGTCATATCATACCATATTTTATTAAACTCGTCCAGGAAATTCATTAGTAAGCTCGCCAAAGGCTCGCTTTCTAAAAAAATTCCTGAACTCGTTTAATAAAATATGGTTTAATAAGACAACTCATGTCAGATCCTATATATAAGGCTGTAAAGTATACCCTGAGGTTTGCTTGTGGCCCCTTTTTCAGAGGACATTACCTACAATTTGCGTCCAATATGAAGCATCGACTTCAGAGAAACCAACGATTTCCGTTGGTTGGGATTTGCGTGTGAGTAAGCCGGGATTTAAAATGCACATTTTATTCAAACCGCATACGAATACACAAAACGCATTTACAATATACTAAATGCTGAAAAGAAAGGCAAAGGTGAAATACTAATAAAGTTAATAGTTCTTAAAAATGGCATCACGCAATTGACATACCTCAGGCAGACACAGAAAGTATCATCGTTTTGGCACTCGCGTTGTAGTTAATCAATTTGCATCGTGTTATCCACATGTTCGTGTTTAACTCACATCTTGTCGTATTTGCACGTTTTATTAAATTTGAAATCTGGTGGTTCAGTATAATAGGAGTATTTTGAAAGTAATTTAATTGTAAGTTTGTACACATATATGAGTTAAATCCAGTGTAAATCGTTCATACAATTGATAAAAGAATATAGTTTTCATCCAAAACAAACGCAATACATAAAAATCAACATCAAAATGATACCTGTCACAATAACCACGTGTGTTATGGAAATAAATATAAGGCAAAACATAAGAAATCAGTCTCTTTAACGGAAATATTAACATGTTTTAATGATGATGTAATCATTAAAAAAAGAGTCTCATCTGCAACAAGATTTACTCGACAAATTAGACATCAATAACATATAAGCTCGTTTTAACTCACACATTACCTGGAACCAAACCATGTGTTAGCCCGCGGAAGCCAACACAATTTCAGAATATGAGGGCAATACATATAAACCTTGGACAAATACTTTGTCCATGTTAAATATCACACCCTGCCTTATAATGATAATGATGTCCATAACCTAAATAGGTTGCAGTTAAGATGCCTTCACGTTTTAGAATAAATGTAGCGGGAGGACAATTCATCGAATTTTCGCTTCCGTTTGTGACCATTGGTCGCCGATGAGCACTAGTAGCGACAAGCATCAGGTCGTAGTAAGATATTATATGTAAGTTTCAGTCAAATCCATATAGGCATTTAAATTAACAGAGCGGAAACAATAAGCTTTGACCTTAAGGTTTGAATAGTGACTTTGACATTCAAACGTGGAGTATGAGGTTTTGAATAATTTGTGGAAGTTAATCAAAATCCACTCTAGAGTTAGAAAGTCCAAGAGTGGATATACTGCACATAGTATATTGTAGTATGACCTTGACCTTTGATCGTAGGGCACAAAAGAAGTACCCGGTATATGGTGTTTTGACTTGTACAAAAACTCGAAAGGAATATAATTTGTTAAGGCAGAAGACCTTAATTTTAGAAAGTATGAACGCAGACATTTGGCCAATAAATCTATGTAGTATTCATATCCAAGAGTAGTTTTAAACATTCTTTACATATTTATAATACGAATTTTATTCATATTACCAAACCAGTCATGCTAATGGTGTTAATAATTATGCATTGTACCTTACATAAAAAGCAGGACTATTAGTTATATTCGCAGTTTAAAAAAATGGGAAAATCTGTATTCACTAAACAATTTCTTTTTTTTTTCATCCTATATTACAATCATTCAACGCTTTGATGACCATAGTTTGAATAATACTAATATGTTTAAGGTTTATTATTTTTATCCAATTCGTACAAACCTATTTATATATAACGAGTACCTGCCTAAACTCAGCATATACTTAAACATTACATGTGTTTACTTTTACATTTTACAATCCTTTGAGAATTCATTTAATGATTTTGATTTAAAGTGAAACTACCAGTGTAATTAATAACAGTGCTGAGATAATTGAAATTATCGACTATTTCTCTATGCTGACCATTATATGGCAATTTGTTATCTTGTCGATTTTTGCGAAAAAAACATTACTTTTGTTTTTAAAGTGTTCACATTGATCCCAAAAAATTACACTACAATTAAAGGTTATTTAAATGATTTTGTTTACGTTTTCTGGTGATTAACTATACATAGCCGTGTCATCCTAAAATAACAATAACATTAATGCTATATCGTTTATATTTAAGCCAGACAATGTTCTTTCATGTAAAACATATAGACATTCGCTGCAACTTCCGAATGAGTTTCACTACGAAAACATCTTACACATACAATTTTGTTTACACATAATATCAATACCAGTAGTCAATTACCATAATACTCGAAACATTTTTCATACTGTTAATTTAAGATACTAAATTGCCGATGATTAAATATTTAAAATGTGAGAAAGGAAAGAAAATCAAATACCGAGCTCATTTAAAGCAAATTATGCATATACAAACGATAATTTGACAACGGTTTACCGATGCGCTGACACGGATACCCCGATTACCCTGGCATTCATCGACAGCAATCGGATAACCAAAACATGTGAAGAAACAGATTTTGTTCAAGGGCTAGATTGTTTCGGCCCAGATGTGATTGATCCCTTCTTACTTTTCTACTAAATGATAAATTTTAATGTATACATTTAGATAATTAGTTGCATAACCTCCACATTCTGAAATAGATATTGCCGAGATGAGAATTCAAAAGTGGAAGAAATTCTTCTATCTTAACAGATTTTGGATGAAGGCATATATCAAATAGATCAAATGTCTTAAGTATAAAGCGTACATGTACAGACAGGTTCATATAAGTGACGTACTTGTTTACATTTATGTTTGTTAACTTATCATTGAATGAGGTAAAGAAAATACAGCTGTCTGTAACAAATAGCAAAAACAGTATAAAAGAAAATCGGTCTAAGATATATTTAAATCAACAAGTCGATTTTGTTTATATTCGCTATACAATGCTGTAGTTTTATTATTGTATAGCTCAACTATCAACATGAAATCTGACGGGTAATCAGCGTAGCTCTTAAAAAAAAATCTCCGCAAAATACACGACACAAATCAAAAGATTTTACAAGCAGGAGAAACAGAGTTAATAAAGTACAAGCATGCATTGTTATGTACACTTTTGTTACCAGAACTGTATTACACGTGTCTAGACATATACCATGCAATATTTCAGAGCGTTATTTCATCAATATGAATACAACAAAGACTAGACTACTAGGAAAACAATAGGACATCTCAAGACTTACACACTTATGTCTTTGCAGTTTACACAAATGTATGTGTTCGTTTAACATGTATATACCTTGATCCTTAATAATTATGATTCATCATTCTAATTGTTTGTTAGTAGTCAACATTGTTTGAATCTAACTTAATAGCATAATTAAAATTTAGTTTAAAGAACAACACTACATGGAAATCAACTGTTTAAGAGTTCTTAGCCAAAAAGATACAACTAGTTGTAAATATTAATCTGACTGACACACTTTCAGTTACAACAATTAATTACAACCTGTAATAAAAGAAAATAACATAACCATTAAGGTAAACATGTATAGATCTACAATAGTTTATTCCATTATAACAAATGTTTAGATAAATAAACACAATTAAGTACCAAAAACGTATTTGTAAGTTTTTGTCATATTTTTATGCAGATGTTCCCGCTGTTACTGCTGACATAGTCTTAAAAGGAATAACATTTAATTCCAACAATTCTGGAAATACTTCCAAACAATTGGATTGATCATTACCGTTTCGATTGACAATACGTAATAATTACACATAAATTTACTTAGTCTTATTCTATAAATGACTTATTAAAGTTCATTTAAAGTTGAACAATCGCGCTACTTACAAACAAATCGCATACATATTTTAACCAAATACTTAATATCGATCGTGATTCATGCAAGATATATGTTATACGAGCAATCCAACAGTAAGCCAAATTAGTAATCTAGCTATGCGTATTTTACGGCAGTTTGTCCAAATTATTTCATTTTCCACACACGGTAACTTTCTGCACACGTATAATGGCGATAATGGCCGTTTGGAGATATGATTATATCTTTAAAGAAGTTTGATTAGCTCATGAATGAAACCAGTTTTGGAAATTGTTCTATAAATTGCGGTTTTCATAACTTGATATCCAGTGGACCAGCTTATACGTTTTCTAGTATCTTTAAAGGTTAAGCTTTTTACTTCTAATTTTACGGTTTATTTTAATCAATATCCCGTTGACAAACTTCGTCTATTTTGTAAGCGACCCGCGTGATGGTACATGCCAATCTCTTATCAGTGAACGCTAAACTCAACATGCACTGACAAAATGGAGAGTTCTTACGAGCCTAACATTGAAATAAAAGCTCTGACTCATACTGGATCAGATGATTAGCATGATACTATTTTTTCAATGAACAAAAACTCAATCAATTTCGACGTGGGGTCGTCAAGGGCGACAGTCGGTCGATTTTGAAATAGCACAACCATATCTGATTTATATGGGCATATATCAACACATTGTGCTCTGGACAAGAGCGAATCCTTGTTCACAATAGAACTCAGTGAACGAAAGCACTGATATCATCTCCGAACTCTCGCTTGTCCTTACTTACTGACTCGCCTTTCAAATGAGATGTGAACCCGAGGAGCTGTGTAATATGGGATTCACTTCGGGCATAAAAAGACCCAGAGTTGTCTTGTTTCTGGAAGGGCAGTCTCCTTTATCTGGCACTTTCCCACATAACCCAACTAACATGTCTTCTGGTGGCGATGGTAGTATGGAATAATCCCGTTGCACAAGATAACAATTTAGTACAAAAACATCTTCTCTGACCAAAATCATACAACGTGTAAATATGATGTTTTTCTTTAAAAAAAGCCTGCCATGTTGGCTATATAGATTACCAGACGTGAAACACTATCGTGTTTTTTCCATATAGCCAGAAACTGCAAACTCATACAACTCATCTCCGGTTTGAGGCTTCTAAAGTATCTGCTTCCAGCGAAAACTAAAGACGTGAATGTTAGGATATGAATTTAATAAGATTGCCAACAATTGCGACTTCTAGTGATTATTTATTGTCAAAATAATGCCACCCGATACGGAAATATTTAATATAGTCTTACATTACAGTGGGCTGACGTAAACCACTGTCACGACAAATCTGCTCGTTTAGGGCCATCTCGTCCATGGAAAAAGTGTTTCCCTCTTGTGTTAATAAAATGTCGTTTATTAACTAGTATGACCACAGCGATGTCACACCTCTATTAAGCTTGTGGACCATCAAACAAAGCAATCCCATGAGAGCTTTCGAATTACGACGATCACATGCATGCCGTTCAAAGCCATATCATATCATAGTGCAAACAAAGGCTTATGTAGAAAGCAAAGCGCCAAGATATATTAGTCTTTATGCTTTTCATGTGGCAATTTAAAGTTGCATATACTATACATTAGTTGAGATTGACAGCATTTATATGTATACATAATTTTTCACAATTGTTATGTTTATTTTACTTAACAATGGAATCCCACCCAATTCGCCAAACAGTACTATAAAATTCGTGAATTCACTTACATCCCCATTGAATTAGACTTTGACGGTTACTGATCATTAATTGTATCAAAATGTCCGCAAATAACATGGTATAAATTTAAATCTTAATATTCAGAAGATACAAATTGGACTTTGCTTTGCTGTGTGCATTATCTAAGTCTCAACATTCGAATACGTTTCTATATTTATAATGGAATGTAACTGAGGAAATCATCACAAACAAAACAACAATAGAAATAATTTATACCAATACAAAATATCAAGACCCATGCTTGTGAAATCCCTGTTCCTTATTTTAAATAAATAAATTAATGAGTTTCCATTGCAAAATAGTGCAACAAATACAAAGTAGCATTACATTTACCGACTTGGAACATTGTGGGTTAAAGATCAATGCTTCCCCATATATATATATGATATATTGTTTTTTAATACGTAAGCACACGTGTTTGAATTAAACTTAAATCACTTTGTTGTTCCAGTTAAATAGCAGGAAATGCGGTACAGTATTTTCGAATAACTTACAAAACAGGGTATTAAAATTGACTTTGACTACGATCTAATTAAATTGCTATTTAGCTAAATCGAGAGGAATAACATTTTGTGTTTTATTTGTGTAAGAGTTCTTTAAAAAAAAAATACAACTACACATGGACAGAAACCTCTTAACGTGATTGACATACGTTCGTTTTATAATGTTCGCATATCTGTGAACATATATCACAAAAACATATTGTAACGACCGAAACTTTACATAAATACTACAATAAAAACATTTAAACACAAAAAATAAATAATTGTATTCAAAATTCTTACCATTTTTAAACAGTGTTTCACACTGTTGCTCCTGATCTGGTCTTAGGCGGAAGTAAAATTACTTCTAAGTATTGTAGAGAATGCGTAAAATGCTTTGATTGGTCTATTCCGTATTCATCTCCGATAATCAATAACAATGATATATAGTGAGTATCTTCCGCTTATGCATCGATCCGTGTTTAAAGAATTGATGAACGTCTGTTTAAAGTTAATCAACGGAACTACATGCAGTCCAAACGTTTCAATAGATAAAACACTATTTTAAAATCAAATATGTTATAGGGATAGGGAGCTTAAACAGAAGCTTGGAAAAATGTATCGGCCGGATGTTGTTAGGTTGCCACCCTTTCCAGATCGGTGGCCAAGAGGACCCGCTCCGATTCAGGCTCTTTTGGGGCTCTTAGTGCTTTAATGAAACATTTAGATTTTGATTAAGGTTGCTTATCAATCGGAAGTAAGTCGGAATCATTCATTTGTTTTGGACGTGTACTTTGACTGTGAGACTTGAAAATTGTAAGATGTTATTGGGTATAACACTGATTTAAGATCATTGTTCTGAAATTGATCAATAATTGTAATCATAATGATTAGATTGAAATGTTGTTTGCAAAAGGATTTTTCTATAAAAAAACAAGTGGACTTGTTAATAATTCATTTCAAGCGTACTTATGTTTAGTTCAAATAATAGATAATAGATAACTTAACGATTATATTTATTAATGTATTGAATATATAGTAAACATGATACTGCATTATATATATAGTTCTATGAAGTTTGAACAATTTACATTAGCATCTCGAACAGAGTATGATCTACCGACAGAAAAACGGTAAGAAAGAAAAGCAAGGCAACTGAACATTTAGTTTGTAAATGAGGGTGATTAGAAATTAATTTATGATGTATTCTACATAGTACAAAAAAAAACGAAGAATATACTAGTTTTAGCGAACACATGTCTGGAAAATCAACGCATTTTCAATGATAATGAAATTCTGGTCTTATATTCTTTACGCCCCAAAGTACCCACTAAATGTCGATAAATAAAATAGCTGAAGATTAGCCAAACTGCAGATAAATTGCATCAACAGTTAAGGAAATAGGTAAATATTTATATCGTTGTATGCGATTTGAAGGTATACCGCAAACAATTAAACCCCATAAACTTTATTTGGGGAGACATTATTGTTCTTATCAACTACTTTTATAACAGAACACTAACAATAAAAATATAATCATTAAAACTCGGATCACCGTCTTAGAACAGTCAATGCAAAGCCTTTTGGGACTTAAAACGGTTTTAGGGCTAGCCAAACCTCAAACTAACGCCAGAATTTATCACAAACCAATCGCGCGTCAAAATCGATCTCAATGTGTCAATTTGAAGACAGAAAACGACAATATGAATACCAAAATGTGACAAATAAATCGATAACTACACGCACTATGTTAAGTTTAGAAGTGGCGTACGTATCGGAAATCTATTAAGAACGATAAGCGGATTGGTTTACAAGTTATGAGTATACACATACATATTGTCCTTCGATATAAGATAATAAACGATCAACTTAACGATGTTTCTTTAGCACATTGTCGAACAAACTAGAGCACATCTACATAATTATTGCACAAATGTATAAAGTAGTGTATGGTACTTTTATGTATTATGTTTGTCGCCAGAAATACTGGAGTCGGACCTACTCAAGTATACACTCACTTACCTAATATTCTATTAATAATACAATGTGCTTTAATTTATATATAGAATTGGTGTGCAAATAAACAAATAACGTTTTCTTGTTTAAACAATAGCCAAATCATATGGAATTCATTGAATCGTTCGTAGCAATATCAAAATATGTGTTATTGTTGCCGGGGACACAAATCGAAATTGTCCTTAACACGTCCGTACAAAAGCAGAGTAACAAGAAAATAAATCGGTATAGGCATGACTTCAAATTTAAGCAGCATATCACGTGTTAAGTACTCAATTAAAACCCAGAAGATTTAGTTCACACAACAATTTTCGTTTTACTGAAGCTATGTCAAAATGGCTGCGATTTTCAAGTTTCAAAAAGTGTACCCTCACGTCATACATGATGCAGCATTTATCTTCGCTGATATTGTTCATATCAACGTTAGCATGTTAAACATTATTTTATACCATAAACAGACACAGGTCGTTTAACAAATATTTTCCTTTATGGCATGATAAAATCTTAACAATGCTGACTAATTATTAACTCACATAAGAGTGCGTATGGATTAAACTCATCTTGTAAATGTTACCCGAGTTTGGTGTGTTTACATTTTGAGTGCAAAAATCAGCAAACGACATCCTACATACATGTGTTAACCCCCATCCTCCTTTTCCGTTTAAAACATGTTTTGTAACCTTGTTATTCATTGTTGAAAGACATTTTTTTTAAATTACGTTAATTTTCTCCGAAAATAAACTAACAATGCGCACAATTATTAGATTTTAAACTCTTTCAGGTCACTGAGAAGGTTCTTAATCCGTGAATGGTTCGACACACCACGTAGACCTCTTAAACCTCGTTATAGGAGTACATTATGCACTATAAAGATATCAAACGTGCAATTTCAATACTTTTATTGACATTGTTGTAAAAAATAATTATCCATCCAAACACAAAAATACTTCATATTTTATACGGCTGCATTGTAAAATGCCAAGACACTCGCGCCCTTGTACTTAATGATGCAACCACCAAGTTTGGCGATCTGTTTTGCATTAGTTTAAAATATATTATGAACGCTCCATTGGATTGATAATGTAAGGCTAATTCATACATATAAACATGAACAATGAAACGGTGATTGAGTTTTATTAATTTATGAATTAATACTATTGTTTTGTTTGTGATGTACTGTGATATTTACCAATAAGATGCTATCTTTGCCGAGGCACCATTACACTTCGTTATATAAACAACTAATTAATAAGCGTTTTATTATCCTACTCTTAAACTTCGTATTATTCGACAGGGATGTAGCTTCCCTTAGCATTAAAAGTACATGCCTATTGGTTTTTCCAGAAATGAAAACAATAGAAATGTCAAAAATGCAGTATACTGTGAAAGAGTTGGGTAAGGGTTTTCTTTTTTAGCTGTGACGATCCTTATTTCTTAAAGAGTCAAATTTATCTCGACTTTATGTATATTCAATAAAATACGTTATACCTGAACATAACGTATTATAACAGTTTGCTGTATCTATTTTGTATAATAGATTTTAACGATTTGGTTGCATGTAGTCACATAGAACACATTACTTTCTGGCTACTTACGAAAACACAAATATTAAGAGAATGTGAAAATGGTAACTACTGAAAGGTAATGACTTGATTTCAATATACTAGCGATAGATGATATGGGTCCAAATTACCCAGATAGAGACCATCGTTCGTTTAACCATACAGACGAAGATATCTTTACCGAGAATTGGTTGATTGTCGGTATTATCCATTTCCACTACGTTATGATTTTCATATTTATAAATAATCTTGTTTGTAAATAATAAATATGTCTTACCTCACATTATTTCTGAAATTGTCAATATAAGATACACTAGCAAATCGAGGCGCCCGTACCCCCTCCCTCCGCCCCCCGCCTCCCCCTATGCTTAACATGATGATGTTTTTCTCGCTCGCTTCACTCGCTTACAATCTGCATAAACTAAGCATTAAAGCAGTTCTTGCGTTAACGAGTCTAGTGGCAGAAAGGGGCGCGCAATTGGTGTCTCTGTTAACATGGATAACGCCCTTGGATTTTCATATATAGTAAGTAGCATACACATCTTCTTTATTAATTGAATATCGCATCCAAGTATGATGAAGATACTATACACATATTTAAACGAAGAATGTTTCCACATTTAAACATTCCCACTTTCATTACGTCACTATAATGTATAATTCCTACAATAAATGTCAACACGTTTAACTGCACAACCAAGTGCCAAACGCGCAAAAGTCCATAAGACCTTGTGTTGCGTTTTGAATGACAACATCATACTAGACCAATCCCATACTTTGTTCTCAGAGTCTTCATCATGTCCTGGACATGAAGTTGCAAAAAGACTTTGGAAAGTTGATAGATTAAGTAAAGGGCAAATACTCTGTCGACACTCGGTTGTAAGAGGTCATCTCGACGCACGTAAGTGCGTCTTAGCTGTCTTTACTACGTCCGTACTACACATTTAATGACGCTCGATATATGTCACGTGGATCCTTCTTACACATGAAATACGTATCTACCATGTTCATCAGATAGGTACCACGTAAGCATCCCATTTCTACCACGTACAACCGGCTAGGTTAATAATGTTCCCCGCTTTGTAAGGAATAAGTGGATGTCTTCAACTTGCTTCAAGACATATTTTTCAGAAAAAAATGAAAATTCAGAGCAAGAAAACAAGCCTGAATGTAGTGACAATTAAGATGAAAGAGTTACAAGTGAATTGCAAAATGAGCAGAAGTGCAAAACTTCTAAATTACTAGTATATCAGACGTGAGTGACGGCCTGGAACAGTGAAAGGTAGAGTTGTTAGAGGACAATACCATCTTTTGTTACAAGAAACTGTCCACAAACAAAGACACATGTGAACGAATGGGAGATTTCACACAAAACATTCGTCGGCTGTAATACCGCACGCTAAGTATATGATAGCTTGGTACACATCTGAAACGAGTTCGAATAATGTGTTTCGCTGAACCCTGCACTCAAGTTCGTAAGCGTCAGTTACACATCCTGGGAAGCAAAGTATAGAATGAGGATGGCTAATTTCAGACCAGGCTCTAGAGATTTAGGATATTAGAAATACATTCGGTGGCATGTGGAGAACGTCAACAAAGTCATTCACATTTTGAGATCGTAGCTGTTCAATGAGACCCTCAAGCGTACCTAGCAATTACGCAGCAAAACCTTAAGAGCGTGGTGACGGACCATGATAAGCATAGGAAGGACCTTCAACCGTCTGGGTAGTGCCTTGGCCGTGACTTGATAAGGCTGGTTGGGCGTAATACAGACGCATTATTAAAAAATAAATAAACGTAGTGACAATTCAGCCACAACGCGGCGAAACGTTACCACAACTCTAGGCATTCGTCACTGCGTCTATACAAGTTCATACTTTCTCTACGCTCTTTCAAGGACATCACCGACTAATTTTTCAGTATGCTTAAGACGTGTCCACGTCGTCGTACTCACCACGATCGGGAAAGACCTCGAGGTCCTGTCACAACGTATAAGATTTAAAAAAGACGTGCTCTGGCACTTACCAGAAAGGTGCAGAAAGGAGCTTAAGCCAAACTATATATTATTAAATACATTTGAATTATAGTTCAGGCTATGTTTTACGCCCCACCAAATACAACAAACAAATCTTGACCCGCCACTGCAATATAATATTCAGTTTATATTAATATTTTATAGTTTTGAATAAAACTATGCTATTGCACTAGAATTATATTAATGAGTAGAAGAAATACACAAATGTATTAGTGTTATTGTTGTCATTTAGAGCAGTAAATAAGAATGGTGTAATGAGAAATAAGTAATAATTGTTATGTGGCATTGGAAACCGACGAAGCAGTGATGTGGTTAAAACAGGGGCGGGGTGGCAAGACCAACGTCTCTTGCTCAATAATAAATACAAACATAATGGAGTGTTATAATCGAACATATAATTTACAAAACGTATGTTTACACTTTCTATTTTTGCCAAAAACAGTTAGAAAATAAACAAACGTATAAATAAACGTATGCATGTATAGTCTTGAAAAGTTGTCACTTGGTTCCCCCCCCCCCCCANCCCCCCCCCAATATAGTGTATGCGACCCGTTCACCATAGCGTAAACATGTAGATTCCTTCAAATCTGTCTGTACATTTTTATATTATGTTTACCTTTGAGGCCGTTAAAGTATCTAGGCCGGGGGTTCGTCTGAACTGAGATAAAGGCTTATCATAACGCAAACGAAGGCTTAAGTAGAACGCGTAGCGCCGAGATATATATATATATATATGTAGCTTTGTGTTTTATCTGGTTCATCATTGTTATCATGATTTACTTACCATTGAAGCGTATCAAATTTGCTGCAAAATCCTATAGAATTGGTGAACTTAACTGAGATCTCCATTGAATTTTACCGTGCATGTATTGTATCAAAATGTCCACAAATAACATGGTATAAATTTTAATTTTAATATGGAGATGAATCAAAATGGACATTTATTTGCTGTACATCCAAATATGTGTAATAATGCACATGAGGTCAAAATAAACAAAACAAAAATAATAATTATTAATCTCGTGACAAATTTTCCAAATAATTTATTGTGTCAATCCTTAGTCCTTTATTTACGCCATAGACGAGCTGCCTATGCAACAACGGACACCAAATAACATTAAACCTACATTTATCGCATTGGAACATTGTGGGTTTACGTTCAAAGCGTGCATAGTGTTTTATGTGTTTGAGATTTCTTAACAAAAACGATACAACTACACATGGACAGAAACCTCTAAACGTGATTGAAATACAATCGTTTTAAAAAGTTAGCATATATTTAAATATATATCAATAAACCTATTGTAACGAAAGAATCTTTACATAAATACTAAATAAAATTTTAAAACACAAAACTAAACAATTATATTTAAAATTCTTACCATTTTAACCGGTGTTTCACACTGTCGCTCCTGATCTGGTCTTAGGCGGAAGTAAACTTACTTCCACGTATTGTGGAGATAGCGTTAAATGCTTTGATTGGTTAATTCAGTATTCATCTCCGATAATCAATAATGATAGATATAAAGTGAGTACCTTCCACTTAGTCATCGATCCGTGTTTGAAGACGTGATAAAAGTCTGTTCTAAGTTAATCAACGGAATCAAATTTAATCCAAACTCTTCAATATTTGTACACTGTTTTAAAATCAACTGAGTTTTAGGCACGCTTAACAGTACGCATTCTTCAACCACACGCCATATATTTTAGTCATTTGACTTGTTATATGATTTGTTTAAGGCGGTTACTCTTTGTTTCTTTCTTAACTTACATCGACACAAATTCTTTCGTTTTAAATTCAGAAAAAGAGGAGACAGTATAAAATTCGTAACTGGATGCAGTAACACTAAAGAAATGACCTTTTGCAAGTGAGCGCGATGGAATTGTATATGAGTTCACGTTACTGCAGAACATTAATGAAAGACCACCATGAGTAGGCCGAAACCCGGAGATGGAGAGCAAAAACAGAAGCTCGCATTAATTTATCTGCCGGATGTTTTTTGGTCGCAACTCATTACAGATCTGTGTCAAAAATGACCCGCTCCGATTCAGACTATGGGTGGCCTTGTGCGCTTTAATCAGAAATTTAAATTTTGATTTAGGTTGCTCATTAATTGGCAATTAATCTTTAATTATTTTTTTGAACGTGTACAGTGTCTTTGAGACGTGCAAATTTTAAGAAGTTAATGGGTATAACACTGATTGAAGATCATTGTTCTGAAATAGAGATAGAATGTTAAACATAATTATCCGATTTAAATATAGTTGCAAAAGGTTTTTACGTTTGATACTGTCATGCTATTTAGTAAATGTAAACTTTTTTTCTATAACAAGCAAGTGGACTTGTTAATAATTCATTGTAATCGTACTTATGTATAGTTCAGATAAATTATATATAAACTTATATATAAACAGATTATATTTGTCTGATATATATTTAAAATGAGACTGCATATTATATTAACAATACAGATCCGAAGCCTTAAACGTCCTTACAAAACATTGAATGTTAACATAAAGGAGATACTCATTTATAAACCAAGATATATAAGCCACTATCAGCGACTACAACCATTTATCACTCGGTACATTTTCAAAGGTTTTATGTTTAAGGCCATCTTTTATCGAGTAGTACATTTTAAAGATTGCACAGTGAGTTTAAATCTGACACTGACAGGAATCTCCTTACCGAGAGTGTAACAGTGGACTGAATACTGCAGTGACCTCTACAACTTCCCGCTTCAACCAAACTCCAGTCTCCTTCAGAACAATCCCATACCAGAAGCGGACGACGAAAGTCCGTCCATACTTAAGGCAGAGGTGGAGGAGGTAGTGCGTAGTCTTAAGGCAGTAAAATCTCCGGGTGTGGACAACGTCCCTTCCGAGCTGATTAAGCACTGAGGAGAGGCAACGGCTGCAGAAATGACGGCAATATGCAAGACGACCTGGGAGGTGAAGAAGTGGCCCAAGGAGTGGACTCAGTCACTGGTCATACCCCTTCCGAAAAAGGACAATCGCAAGCTGTGAGAGAACTACAGCACCATTAGTCTCATCCGTCATCCCAGCAAAGTCATGCTACGCATCATCCTTAATCGATTGAAAAAAAAGACAGAGTAATTGCTGGCTGAAGAGCAGGCTGGATTCAGAGCTGGGCGAAGCACAGTAGAACAGATCTTCAACTGCAAACTCATCATTGAGAAACACCTGCAACACCAACGTGAGCTCTTCCACAACTTCATTGACTTCAAGAAAGCTTTCGACCGTGTTAGGCATGATGGCCTATGACATGTTATGAAAGGATTTAACATTAACGAAGGGCTGGTTTAAGTCATTCAAGAACTGTACGGAAACGCCAGCAGCGAAGTTATTCTCAACGGACAGGGGGACTTCTTGATGACATCAGTGGGCGTCCGTTAGGGATGTTGCTCTCTCCCGTCCTGTTCAACATTTGCCTTGAGAAGATAATGCAGTTGACTCTACATGACCACCACACCTTTATCTCCAACTTGAGATTCACTGATGACATTGACCTCATGGGTGGCACCAGCAGTAAACTTCAAGATCTCACCAACAAACAATGAAAGAGCAGGAGCAAACGGGATGGAGGTCAGCACGGAAAAGACCACGATCATGGTAAACAGCACGAGCAACACAAGTGCAGACATCACCATGAACGGCGAGAAGCTAGAGGAAGTTACCAGCTTCAAGTACTTGGGCGCAACCATGTTAAAGGATGGTACCAGTACCGCTGATGTCCAAATAAAAATTGCTAATGCGACTGAAGCGATGGCCGGACTAAGCAGGTTGTGGACAGAACAGGCTCTACACGTCCCACGTCGTCTCCATCCTACCTTACGGCTGCGAGATCTGGAAGCTTCACGTGGGCGCAGAGCGCAGGATACCGGCATTTTAACATAAATGTCTCCGAAAACTGCTCCGCATCTCCTACACGGAGCACAAGACCAACCAACGAGTACGGAACATGACTGCAACACTGTTGGTCCACGTCAGCTCCTACTGGCAACCGTCATACGACGTAAGCTGGCTTGGTTTGGACGCGTCACCAGGCACGACCCTCTGTGCAAGACTGTTCTACAGGGCACCTCAGAGGGAGGTAGACATCGAGGCCGTCAAATAAAACACTGGATGGACAATATAACAGATTGGACATCCCTTCCCATGGATGAATTACTCTCAGCAGCACACAACAGACCTGGCCGGAGGAGGATTTCTGTATCGTCGTCCCTCATTTCCCCCCAACGGCCAAATCGGTCAAGGGTTCGATGATGATGGGATGATGTTAACGATGATGATGATGATGATGACATTCTATAGATTGCACAGTGAGTTTAAATCACTGTTGAAATTATCCTACACAATCAGATCAATACTCCATGAATAAAGGTAGATCATTTTGCATGATCATCTCGAACAGAGTATGGTCTACAGACAGAGACACGGTTAAACAGACAAGCAAGGCAACTCAAAATTTAGTTTGTAAATGGGGGTGATTAGAAACAAATTTACGCTGTATTCTACATAGTTCAAAGAACGAACAATATACAAATTACAAAAAAAGAAATGTCTGTCAAATCTACGCATGAAAATGCAAAACTGGTCTTATATTATGTACGCTCAAAAATACCCACTAAATGTCAATAAACCAAAATGGCTGCATATTAACCAAATTGCAGAGAAATTGCATCATCAGTTGAGGAAATTGTTAACCCCCCCCCCTCCCCCCTCAAAGAAACTCCATCGGGGGAGACATTGTTGTTCTTTTCCACTACTTTTATAACAGAACCCTAACTATAAACATACAATCGTTATAACTCGGATCACCATCTTAATACAGTCAATGCAAAGCATCGGGAGTTTAAAACGGTTTTGAGGGCTAGTTGAACGTCACACTAACGTCATCATTAATCACAAACCAATCGTCTAAATCGAGCTCAATTCGTCCCTTTGAAGACAGGAAAAGATAACATGAATGCAAAAATGTGACAAATGAATCGAATACTTCACACATTATGTTTAGTTTAGAAGTGTATTGCGTATCGGAAATCTATTAAAAACGATAAGCGGATAGGTTTTAAAGTTTTAGTATACACAGAAATATAGTTCTTAGATATAATATTATAAACTATAAACTTAACGATGTTTCTTGGGCATATTGTCTTACAAAATAGAGCACATTTACATTAGTATTTTACGAATTTACGATACTTTTATGTATTATCATATGTGAGTTGCCAGAAATACATTTCATTTTTAAGAATAAATTTATAAACTGTTTTCGAAAAACTGTTATTGCGCAAAATGGTCGATATCATTTTTATTTTCGTGATCTACAGTCAAAACTGACCTAGCGATCAACTCAGAGTAACGGTCAACTACAGACATCGGTCGGTCTGGACTCCCCCCGACGAAAATCACTCTATATTACACTTGAGAATAACGGACAATTGTCCATAACGGCCAACGGCCAGTATATTTCACTCCAAAAGTCATTTTTGAACTGAAAACAACGGTCACGAGTCGGGTTGCGAAAAGTAAACACACCAATCAATCTGCGTTGTTGTCTTTTACCTCTGACGTAAAAGCGTCTATTGTGCGGTTTAAGAACCTGATTGCATGAACTACCTTTGATATGATAAATACGGCCCGCTGTGAGGAAAACAAATACAATAGTTTTGAGAAGGTTTCTTTCCATGTGATAATAAACTAACCATAACCGTTTGTAGTGATAGCACTTAGCGGCCGCAGTCATATCGCAATAGCTTGAGCGCGTGTCAAAATCAATAGATCATTGTCGCTGATAAGGTATTAACAACAACACTTAGCTAGCGAGTGTTGTTATTAGCGGGCGATAAAAGGATTAGTGATATTCTATTTTCGCAAAACAGACATTGAATTGCAACTGTTTTCACTAACTTGCGGCATGTATGCAAGTTGATTTTTTTTTATGTAAAACTCCTGTAATAAAAATTGTCATTTTCAATTTCCATGAAAAAAGCCAACACCACTTGTTTGAGGCAAGTCCCGGAAACCGAGAGGCGTTGGCTGGATTTGCATAGATAATCTGATTGTGTGGTATTTGTGTTCAAATAAATTTGTATAAGCTGGTGTCTGTTTCTTTTAAAGTGACCGATGCTGTTATAACGTACTTTCGGTTTATAACAGCGAATCCGCAATTTATACTTTTTCGAACGTGACGTCAATGACGCGTGACGACCGTTAATTAACAACTCTTCCAATAAACGTACTACAAACTGTCAGATTTATTGAATGAACGCGATGCATGAGTAAACAATAATTTTATCGTTGATAAACTCATGAGTTTAACAATAGGTTTGAATTTAAATCAATGTATATGATATAAATTTGTATTATTCAATATAAACTATTTATGTTATTATACTTAGTTATCGGCAATGAGCTTTTCTTTAAACATTACACTGTGTGCAACCGACTGGTTGGGGTAACGACCTATCAATACTACCAACTAACCAACGATCTAAAAAGTGGTCATCTCAGAACAACGGTCACCTGTCTACAACGGTCACTCTGTTCATTTCCTTTATCTGACCGCTGTTCTAAGTTTTGGCTGTATGTAGAATATGTTTGCATACACTGTTTCAAACTTTTTTATCTGTCCGTAAAGTCATTGAAAGTTCAAGTTTATTTTTCGGCACCGCATTGGTTTCTTGATTAAACTCAATTGTTTCTTTAAATAATGTGTCAAAACTAAAAATTTGCATAGGTCAATCTGCGCCCAAAATATTTATGTTTTGCAACACAATGTGTGGGTTTGTGTTTTTATAGTTGTGTACATGGAACATATTAGATTATTGTCTGTGTGTATTTGAAATCAACCGACGAGTTGACGAAAGGATTACACAGCGAAGCTTGAGGCGAGAGTCGGACAAACTCAAGTAAACACTGACTTACTTTAAATTCCATTTATCATTCACGATGCTTTAATTTATATATAAAATAAGTGTGCAAATAAACAAATAAGGTTTAATTGTTTGACAAATTAGCCAAATCATATTAAATTATTGAATCGTTCGTAGCAATATCAAAATTATTTGATATTATTCCCGGTAACACAAATCGAAATTGTCGTTTAAAATTCCTTACAAAAGCAGAGAAACAAGAAAACATATCGTTATATGCATGAATTCAACTTTATTCAGCATGTCAAATGTTACAGACTTAATTAAAACCCAGAAGCTTATGTTCAAACTAACATTTTCGTTAAACTGAAGCTGAGTCAAAATCGCTTCAATTTTCAAGTTTCAAAAAATGAACCCTTACGTCTTACATGATTCAGCATTTATCACTGTTAATATTGTTAACGTCAACGTTAGTCTGCAAAGCATTCGTTTAAAAACTAAACAGACGCAGGTCGTTTAACAAACACTTTGCTGAATAATTCTTTACTCACCTAAGATTGTGTAACGATTAAAATCGTCTGTTCGTCAAGTTTGGTTTGTTTCTATTTTGATTGGAAAATCAGCAAACGACAGAATACATACATGCTTTAATCTCCATCCTCATTTTCCGTTCTAAAACATGTTGTTTAACCCGATTTTTCTATGTGGAAAGACATCCTTTAAAATGTTACGTAAATGTTTTTCGAAAATGAACTAACAATGCTCACATTTTAAACTCGCTTAGGTCACTGACAATGTACTTAATCCGTGAATGGTTTGAAACACCAATTTAACCTCTTACACCTCGTTATTCGAGTACAGTGCACATGATAAAGAAATCAAATTTACAATGCAATATCAACACTTTTATTGACATTTTTTTTATAAATATCCATCCAAAACACACAAATACGTAATATTGTATACGGTTGCATTTTAAAATGCCAAGACATTCGCGCCCTTGTACTTAATAATGTCCCAATCCATTTTTTGCGATCTAATTTGCATTTAGTTTAAAATATATAAGGAACGCTGTACTGGATTGATAATATACGGCTATTATTGCTATATTGTATATTGATTTGAAATGTCAACACTGAATGTATATTATTTCATTAAGTCTTTATTGTAATATTTACATCAAATCATAGTTTAAGTTAACATAATATCACAAATGTACTGGAAAAAAGTAGTGCGTCACAGGAATGTACATGAATGTGACGGATAAACATTGTCATGTAACATAAGTAGTTGAAAATGTGTTTATTTATTCAATATGAGTGTGCTTTTGAATAAAATGACTCACTATGTGTAATATTCAGGACTGGGATGATTCTTAACAATAGTCTTTTTTTGTTTTATATATGTTAATTTAACAGTACACTTAATAATAATAATAAGTCCTGATAGGCAGTCTTCTTTATACATATATTTCAAACCTAAATTGAAATGTATATTTTACTTAATGCTTCAATCAAATTCGCCGAACAATAATACATAATTCGTGAATTCACTTACACCCCTATTTAATTTAACGGTAACTGAGCATAAATTGTATCAAAACGTCCACAAATAGCATGGTATAGATTTAAATCTTAATATGCAGATGATACTAAATGGACTTTGCTTTGCTATGTTCATTAATTAATTCTAAACATCCAACTATGTGTATATATTTATAATGCAATGTAACGGAGGCGATCAATATAAAAATAACTATAGTATTAATTAATCCCAATACCAAATATCAAAGATACATTCTTGTGAAATCCCTGGTCCTAATTTTACGTCAATCGACGAGTTGCCTTTGCAACACAGGACATCACTTACAAAGTAGCATTCGACATACATTTACCGCCTTGGAACATTATGGGTTAAAGTTGAATGCTTTGCCAGTAATAATCGCTTACATTATATTAATTATTGTTACTCTTTTGCAAACGTGAGCAAACTTGTTTGAATCAAAATGTATGCCACTGTGAAATCTCAGTTTAAGGGCAATGTGGTGCAATATTGTCGAATATAAGTGAAAATAAAATGGTAATATAAAATTGACTTTGATTGCGAGCTAGGGTAATTACTCTTTCATTTTTAATGCTAACATATGTTTGAACATCTACAACAATAAACATATTGTTACGAACGAAACTTTTCATAAATACTAAACTAAAATCAAATACATTAAAACAATTATGTTTTAAGTTCTTATCATATTAAACAGACGTTTCAAACGGGCGCTTCTAATCTTGTATCAGGCCGAAGTAAAATTCCTTTAAAGTATTGAGGAGATAGTGTTAAATTCTTTGGTTGTTAAATGCTGTTATCATTTCCGATAATCAATAACTTATAGAACCTTCCACTTATTCATCGCTCCGTGTTTACAGACGTGATAAAGTCTGTATAACGTTTACCAACGGACCACATTTAGTTAAAAGACGACAGCACAACTTTTGTTAAAACGGCCTTTCCTTTAATGGACTTTTTTTATCGTTTTAAAATGAGGATTTATCATTTTGCTTTAAACTCGGGCCAATTCTTAATCAAATTTATCGGCGTTTGAAAGCGCTTATCTAGATTTTTTTAAATCTTATAAGAACGCGATTTCCAATTACATGATCTTTTTATCAATGGTTTGCAAAAATAATACGAATATTGGATATGATGTGTTCGCTAAGTTGTTTAGTTTTGGCCTCACCATATTTTAAGATAACCTTATATCCGACTACATATACAAGGTTTGATTTCATTGAATACACAAGGTGTACCATGAGGTATTGCGTTTGATCAAAATTACAATAATGATTACCATGAGTAAAGTGTGACGATCTGGTCTCAACTTCGTTACCTTCGTTTTCATGTATGTATATTCAAGTGGTGAGAGAATGTAAGCATCAGATCGTCCAGTCACATACTCAATCCTTATGGCATTTATTAGAAAACGGGATATCGGATGAAACATGGTAATCAACGACTCTTGTGATGCTATAGAAGTCCTGATTCGTAGAAATGATCATTCAAAAATAGCTTGCAAAGGTCACAAGCCATGTGGCAAAACTGCTCAATGGACACGAACATATAACCGTTAATTTCTCCGAGGTTCTATGTACCATGTGCTTGACACAGGGTACTTACATACAAAGGGTCTTCTCTTGAACGGGATAATACCTCTAGCTTGCAATAACCATGCAGACGATTTCTTTTGGGCTGGTGTTGCGTTGAGAATCAATACATATGCACTTCACATAAAATACAATCGCTCTATTGAGCAGCTTTATAATTGCAGAAACGCTTTTGATAAACTGTGTTCAACCGTACAGCAAAAACAAAATACTTTATATATTTATGTTTGTCAAAAAAACAACCATTAAAAGGAAACATACACAATATCGTATGTAACGGGTAGTATCATTATGGGATAAAGTAAGTTTGAACATGTTCCGCATGAGAGTCAAACTGTGCACGAATTACCAATATAACCCTTTCAAATACTTTCGAGCTACGTATTAGCGGAGTATTTACAATATTTGAATATAATTATTCAAGTAAATCGTGGTTAGTCTTAAATCGGGGCTATATAAATATGCAATTTGTCAATGTACATGTACATACAACTGAGAGACGGGTTAGTTGTCAAAAATATGATGTCTATTCACTCGTTTATCAAAATGTTTAATTTATAATCAACAATACGCACAAGCTGTTGATACTGCTTACCATTGCTTGTCAGATAAAATGTTGTTTCTGTGTCAAGCTGTCCACACATCATTGTAGATTTGGTCTCAACTGTGTGACGCTGTGTTTATTGGTACTGTTGAAAGAAAATGGGGAGTACACGCTGCGAGAAGTGTGTATTATATGTGCCTTGAACAGCTTAAAACAGCTGCCATTGGATTAAACACTTTTTTTCAAAGTGTTGTAGGTATTGACATGCAGCTTTATGACAGACTAAGCTGCATACTGCCAAAATTTGATCATTGATCTCTAAGTATTATGATTGAATTAGTGAGGGAGGACACGCCGTTTCCTCATGGCGAACATGTGTTGAATGTTTTAATTTAATATTGCATGATAAATAACGAAGTTTCATTGCGGAAAAGCATGGTTTGACTTACACACACACACGCGCGCACCATTGAACATTCCTCGAGAATTGTGATTGATATACCGAGCTATCGGCAAGCCGGATCAATCAAAAAGAGCTCATGCAGGAATGCGGGTACGATTTGCCTAACCTATCGCTAGGTTTCAAGTGCATACTCGTGTATTAATACCACTTTACTTAGAGATTTGCCAACAGATCAATTGGTCTCAATGTTAATATTTTGTTTCGACATTGAGATGAATCTATCAATAATTATATTTCGTGACCTATTGATTATTAACATTCGTCTGGAATTGTTTGTTTGCTATTGTTGTTGATGGAGTTCTTCATTAATGATTTCACATAACTTTTATGAGAGCGAATCAACATGCCAATAGATATAAAAACGAACTTATATCTAAGGCATCCTTCGTGAAAGAAAAAA
>VMBQ01003720.1:38312-97582 GCA_007657795.1 Dreissena rostriformis
CGTGGAAATAGAGGCGATCATTAATGATCGTCCACTAACATAAGTGTCTGCATCAACGACGCGGAGTCCATATCCCCATCATGCTTGATGTATGGTCGCCGACTGACGTCACTACCCTACGTGAGCGACGACGCCGACAACGCCGGTTGCTCAATCGATAGTGCAGATATAAAACGTCAAGCCCGGAACATCACGAAACGAATCAGCCATTTCCGGAAACGTTGGCGAGATGAGTATCTAACTTCACTTCGTGACAAGCACCGTAAGAAAGGGTCATCGACATCCGGAACTATTCAAGTTGGAGACGTTGTCCATATCCATGACGACGGTCCGCGCTTGAAGTGGAAACTCGGGGTAGTGGAACAGCTGCTTCCGGGTAACGATGGATGTGTACGCACTGCAGTTGTTCGTTCCAGCCAAGGAGTGTCGACGCGCCCAATTACAAGACTTTATCCAATTGAGTGCCCATAGATACGTTTTGACTTTGTGATGTGATTTTTATTGCATTCGAAATAATTGAACAGGACATGTTCAGGATTTTAATTTCTTAAATGACATTCATGATCGAAAAGCATTATTTAAAAATGACTTTTCTATTTACTTTGCTTTTAATGATAACTTACGTAACTATTTGATGATTTTGTCAAACGTAATATTGTTTTCTATTTATTACTTTTCGCGGCCCCCAGAATGTTGAGAATATGTAACGTCATGCTTTGCCGCTATTTGGCGCGTTAACGTCGGCCGTCGATGACGGTGACGTCATTGTATTGTTATGATTGATTTAACGTAAATAAAAGGATCGAACCGTTACGACGCGTAGTACTTTCTAAGCAACATTTCTCACAATATGTAAGTTTAATTAAAATCCATCAAGGCATTTAAATTAACATAGTGGAAACAAAATACCTTTACCATTAGCCTTGACTCATAACTTTGACCTGTAACCGTGAAGTTGAGTGCTTGGAATAATTTGTGGAAGTTTTATCCAACTCCAATAAGGAATTAGAAATTCCAATAGTGGAAATAGTTCACATTGTATATTGTAGTGTTACATTGACATTCGATCGTAGAGCACGGAAGTTTAGCGCGGCATAACAAAATATTTGTTTGAATGTACATGTATATCAACAAACGTCTATGCATAAATAAAAACAGAGTGGAATCACAATTTGCAGGCGTTTATAATTGTAATAAACACTGGTCTTTGACCGAGGAGCATCGAGTTGTACTGGACACATAGCCTTGTCTAGCGGAATAATTAGCGGGTGATTGAATTTTATATAATCTTATCCAGAGATTTAAAAGTTACAGATCTGAAAAAACACGAATGGAAAAAAAAACAAAGATCTTCTACACTCAAACTTTAAAAACAACGACATAAAACTTAGCACTGAATAAAGAATAAAAAAACAAGTACAGGTATTTCAAAATTCAAGCTTTTGAAACTATAATTCAAAATACGATATAAATGTTACACCTGTATATATATTGTAACACAACACTGTACATATTCACTAAACATTAATCCGTGTTCTGCAATACGAGTAGGTAAAAGCAACACATAAACTCTCAGGCAAGAACTAGCACAGGAAGTAAAAGTAAATTGAGAAAATTGGCATTGAACAAAACATCATCACGTGCGGATTTCATATTTTCTACTGACAATGCAATATGCTACCTAGTTTGTTTATCTCCATACAACAAACACTCTTCATGTGCTCTTTTGTGCGTTAGAACATTGTACACAGAAAACATAATGCAACAATAAAACAATAAAGTGTGTTCATACACATAATAATATACACTGTATATCAAAGTAACAAAACACTAGTGTGAAGTTAAAATCCAATCCAAAATATGAGTAATGCATACAGTACACGCACTTGTCAGCCGTTCAATACATTTTATCAAGTGTTACCAATTGTGTATTCAACTCAGTCATATCAATACTGGTCGCGAATAGTTCTATCAATCTAACAATACGTGCGTGCATAAAACTAAAACAAATCAAACGACAAATTGACAACGCATGTGTGGTTGAATTAACACAATTAATTAATTTGTTCATTGTCACAGCGGATTAAAAAAGCACTTGGGTTTAAAGAGAATATCCTTGGCCACTACCTGCTATCAAGACATTATAAAGCATATTACTTTACTGACAGAAACAATAATATACGTAGAAGAAGCAATTCATTTAGAATATCCAATTTACCAAATTAAAGTTTTACTGTTCGTTTGTTTTTAACTACAGCATCCTTAACTTTATCTCTTAATGCGTCATTTATTATGCTAAATATTAAATGACTGCATTGTTTAACCATTGTTTATACCACATTAAAAAATCAATAGAAGATTTGGTTTTTCGACAATTGGATTTTTTCACGCAATCAACAATTATCTCCGTACCTCCAAACATTATTCGAACAATAACAAATCTGTTTTAACCACTGCCAGATAGTGGAACTTCAAAAGAACCAATGTGTTTACATCCGCCATCTGTGACAAATGTGACATCATTTTTCGTTGTACAAAATACACGGAAAGACAAAGACGTTTGATTAGCGTTTGAATTACTTGTCTCATTAACATATTGATTTTCACCTACAACTAGTGCTTGACCTGACCTTACCATAACAATTAATATATCCGTACATCGGTATCCGTTATCAAACAACTTGCGCTTTTTTAAAGGATGTTGTCTTGCGTCAAATTCATATGTAGTTTCGTAACCATACGTGTATTTGGACACTCGTTATTTAATAGAGGTCGGACAGTGTCCAAAGATGACTGCTCCCTTCAGCACGGCTAGACCGGCATCTTGTGGGACGATGATTTTCATCGAGGGGAACTTGTTCTGAATGGCTTCCCGAAGCAAAGGTGACTCTGAGTATCCTCCTACCACCAGGATTGTCTCCACGCCTGATGTCTCAGGCTGACGCAGCATCGATGAAAGGTGTTGCAAGATGTTGTCAACTGAATCCTTGAAGAACGATCGGAAAATGTCGTAGGCCAGCCGAAGTTTTTCGCCAACCAAAGATATCTTTAATAAAAAAAACATCCATTGGGCAACTATAACACACATGCAATAAAAAACTTAACATATGTAAATGCGAAATAAATGCATATAGTACATATATCAATGCGCTACTATTCAAAACAATATAACACATATGAATACGACAAACATTATTCGCGTTTGGAGAGTTTTGTATTATTTTTTTCAATTTTTGCCTTTTTTCATCTAGCAGATCCGAAATGGCTTCTGGAATCCTCATTGTCACTTTCCCATCAGATTTTAAAGTTTCTCTTTTCTTAACTTCGAAATATCGCAGTAATTATATGTAGTCCTCCATGTGCTCTGTCTTGAATTTGTCTATTATATATTTCCCTTAAACAACAGCAGACATAGCAGACAAACATGACAACATTAAAATGAACACACTATAATAAAGTTAATGCAACTATACATTTGAATAAATTGAAACACAAGAAACATTCAAAGTATTTTAATGACTAGATATCTATCGATCAACCCTCCGATAAAGTCCATGAAGGCTTTATTTACGACCGTTCCGCCCCATGCTCCACCTGCAGCTGTGTACAGTTCCTTAAATTCGCCTCCATGACATACCTCGTGGACTGTGATATCGATTGTGCCAACTTAACAATAAACATTTACCATTTTAAATTCGTAATTTTAGCCTTATTCCCCCAAATAATGACATGTTCACTATTGATATAATTTAGCTCGAAAATGCAAAGTATTGTCTTTATATGTAAATCCCTACCTCCTGCATCTAGAACCAAATACTTTTTTCCTGATCGGAAAGATGAAAATTCGCTTGATCCGTCTTTTTGAACTGGTTAGTGTCTGCAATATATCGACGTCGCCTCTGGTTCCAACGCAATTGTCAGCTTCTCCGACGAAATTCTAGCCTTCCAATGTAAACGGTTATAAATATGGCAAAAAAAATGCAACGAAATCAATAAATTTTGGAGGAGATATACTGCTCGTTCAGGTTCTAATATATTACAATAACGTAAATATCATAATCAATTATTGGTTCAATAGAACAAGAACGATAACGAGAATACAAACTTTATGATTGTACAAGCATGTCTGTGTGGTATTGTTCAGTTATTCTGGTGTGTTACGTTGTCTCAGAAACATTGTATTTAATACTATAAAAATTAATGCGGTATATATCGACGGCTTATACGATACATATGATTATAATTAACACAAATATTTATAAAAAAAAAATAAAAAAATTCAAAACATCTTATTTCTATCAACTCACATACACATAATAAGTTTCATAATCAATATTATAAACAAAGCTTCACCGAGGCACTCATTATGGACGCAGGAAAATAATTAACTGTAAGTAGTAAAATTCGAATTTCTGATAAATAAGGATACAGTTTTACTCTTCCGTAAGGTTTATGTATCAAATTCAATGGCTGTTGTTTATAATTACATGTTTAGGGAATTCCAAAATATTACCTGTGTTAAACAAGGGAATGTATAATGTAATCTGCATATAAACTTCGAATAGGAGCATCCCAAGCTCTGAAACCGACTTGGCTGCATATTTAAAGGTGCGTCGAAACTTTTATTTAAAAACAAATTATTATTAGCCCCCAGTTTGACTATAAAGTATCAACTTGCTAAGTTTCACAGCAAGGCAAAATGTGGTCGCGTAAATTGTTTAAAAGTGAACCCCAATTTATGTTGGTAATGAATGTGCATACAAATCGTATATACCCATCCATATCAATGTTAAACGTTGTTTGTTTTGTGTTCAAGTTTTAACATTATCGGTGTTCGCAAGCCGGCTCGAACCCAGACCCCGCCAGAGAAAAGCCAAAACCCGAGATCCCGATGTGTCCCTTTAATTAAATCTACAGGAAGTATCTCAATGCGCATGCGCCCTTTTGTCGAGTCATTTTTGTGTTATTGTGTTAGACCTTGTATATAGCCGTAGTAAGCTAATTAGTGGAAATGTATATAGTTCATATCGTGATTATGGTTTGTGAAAATATGTTGTTTCTTTAAGACAAACTTTCAATACCTCTTGATCAGCAAGTCTCATAAACTGTTTCGCTGAATCGTCCCATATCGCAGGAACAGTAAGTACCCAATGTATGTCACCTGCAACAAGTTCAGTGACCTGCTGTTGACACATATTGGTCAAGCTGTCCATCATTAATCTAAAACATTTGAAGTAAAACTATATAAGGCTCTACAGCCTTAGATTATAGGTCGAACATGAAATGAAAAGTATAAGGAATCGCCAGAGCAAGTGACGAAACTGTTTTTAGATTCCCAAACATATATACGGTAAAATAACTCGAGTAACAATTTATTACTATATTAAGTTTTAAATAAACAAAACTATTTATTGATGAATAGTAACCAATGCGACATATGTATTGCGTAATACGTGTCATTGTTATTCATGAATGTCCATGTACCAACCTTATTGACAAAGAGAACACTGTTCGAGCTGGAAGGCCTTTTCCATATTCGTCATCCAGCATTGTGTCTTTGTGAATTGGCTAAACAGTAGTATCAAGTAGTATTAGGGTGGTCAACACATATTAAAAACAATTATACATATGTGTAAACATATATTTTGCTGTTGTACTTATTTAGTTTATTTCGAACGAAAAACGTGTTTAATAATTAGCACCAAACAGTTTTATAAATAGAACTATGACTAGGACCCTGGTAAACAATGATAAGCTACATTGCATGGGAATACCGGTCCAGCAAAAGCAAAACTAATTGATTAAGCAGCACTCATTTCGTTTTTATTGTTTCAATTATTCGACAACAATCTTTGAGAACATAATTTGAACTGTTTAATGATCCAAATAAGAATGCAAAACACTATATGATAAGGGAATACATTTGCTGAACAAAGATAAATTATAAATAATGTACACAATACTAGGAATTAAGTTATGTATATGTGGTAAACTGTTACAAGATCGAAGGTTGTGGCAATTGTAAAATGTTAGAATACATTGTTGCGGTATTTACCCCAAACGTGATATAACATTACAACGTATATTTAAAACCAAAATGGCGAACGTATTGATAACTTGTTCCAAAGCATCATTTTGAATCTTTGAAAGTAGTACCACTTTTTGTGTTTCCCATTTTCTCTTAGTTCGCTGTATTTTGTCGCCGCCTCAAATCAAAACTTGTCCAATGTTTTGCCATCTGGTTTTATTAACACGCATGTCGGACCTGCAATTGATTAAACAAATTGAGTGATTTTGTTTCCAAGTTCTACATTTTACTGTAAAATACTTGACAAATATAGCAACAAACAACATATTAATATAGCATGATGAATAACGTGCGGTGAAATTTTAAGTTATATATATATTCTCACATTGAATGCGCACTCGTTGTTTGTAGAATTACACTAGTATTTGTTTGTTAAAAATAGTAAGTCTTTCGAATGCAAACGTATGTAGTTGTCCAGTTTATGAGAATGAAACACTGTACACAAAGCATTGTTCGGACACGAAACAATCTTTGCTTAATTATCACAAGTGTTAGGTAAATGCATATTGTACGAACATATACGGATATATCAAAATATGCATACACAGATGTTCAATAGAGACAAGTGTTCTAATATTATCCAACCTTTTAGAGAAATAAGTTTGCTTCCAGACCGTTTCATAATAGATATTTTGCTTGGATCAGCAGCGAACTCATGCTTGAATGAGAATGCAAGTCCGGAGTAGGTCGTTCCGAAATCGATGGCAGCCATCAACAGAATATTTCTAGTGGTCTGTTACATGAATATGTTATACAAAGTGTGTGTTGATTAGTCTTTTAACGGTTTAACAAGGAAATGCTATAGGTTTAACTTCTGCCCGTCCGACTGTCCGTCTGTTTGTATGTCAATCTGTCGGACTGTCCGTCCGATTCTGGATCCTGCGATAACTCAAAAATACTTAAGTTAAATTGGTGAAACTTGGTATGGACATAGAATGCCTCTGAGACATTATCATTTTATTTGTTCGTCCGAAAACAATTGTGGTTGATATGATTACGGCAATGATACAATACACTCATTTCTTGGCTATGTACAATGTTGTTACATAAAGCAAAGACTAGAATACTACGAATATATGCCCAGACTTAAATGTTTATGTCCTGTTAGATCCCACACATTCATGTGTTTCATTTAACATGTATGTTTCTCGAACTTTAATGTGATTTATCATTGCGGTATGTTCGTACTTAACTTTGTATACATCCAACTAAATGACTTCATTAAAATTAAGTTTAAAGGACAAATTATAAATGGAAATCAAATGGTTAAGAGTTATTAGCGACAAAGATACAACTGGTTGTAAATATTAACCTGACGAACATACTTTCGATTTCAAATATTAATCAAAACACATCATAAAATAAATTAGCATACACATTAAAGAAAACATGTAAAGATATACAAAAATGTATACCATTTTAACATTTACATTAACCCAGTGAAGGAGGAAACATTTATTTCTAACTTCGTACCATGTTGTTATCCCGTGTTTCACGCTGTTGCTGCTGTTGCTGCGGTTGCTGCTGTTGCTGCTGACGCTGCTGCCATGCACGCGCAGTCGTTGCTTGTCTTGTTATACCTTTTAGCTTATTATGTAGTTGTTTTTCATGTGGTCAACAAGATCCAACATAAACATCGCCGTATAATGTGTACTTATATCTACAATTTCTTGATACGAAGCAGCAATGGTGAAAACTTAACAAAGCATTTTAACATACTATCAGAATATGATAATGCAAACAGATAAGATAAACGAAGATCAAACGACAATACAGTTGCGAATCTACTTCTCATCGTTGAATACAAGTGATAATATTGGGTGGTATTAATACCATTCTTTTAGCATTATTTACTGGCTAGATCGATAAAAAGCACTGAAAAAATATTTTTGATAATGATTTTCAACCTAAAATAAAGCTTCTCTTTGATATGAAAGAAAGGACAGAACTTATTAACGTTCGATTTTAATACCGTTACCAGTGTATTCATATTTTACCACATATTTCAATATGTTTAACGTTTTGATCTGTAAATCATATCACTGACCCAACGATTGGAAATATTATATTCTTTTATATGCTATGCTATGCTATGCTTTGTTATTCTATTCTATTCCCCTCTATTCTATTCTATTATATTTTATTCTATTCTATTCTATTCTATTCTATTCTATTCTATGCTATGCTAACAAGCCAAGTTTAGTAATTTATTGCAAAATTTAAATACATTGTTGTAAATATAAGACGAGAACTGGTAAACACAAAACATCGATCGTTTTTACGTTGAGCTATTATTCTGTGGAAAGTTTCGTATTAATTGCACTTGTAAAAGGGATGCAACAGGTTACAAAAACATTGACCGGTGAACCTATTATTATAACCGTTTAATTAAGCAGTTAACTGCAAATCTTCAACATGTTTAAGTAAGTATAGTTTCAAACATGTCATATTGAACGTAAATGAACTCTCTTTAAAAACGAAAATAATTTATGATCGTTTACGTTGGTTAAATAAGCGGCCACATCATGTTTGTTTAAATAAGTCTAATATTTGAAATTTACCTGCTGTAAGAATGTTCTTGTGTTTTTTTAAATGCATGTCGAGTGTAGTTGTGTAACGAAATTAATTCAAATATTTGATTTGCTAATTAATTACAACGTGTATCAGGCGGTAGTGGTGGCATCGTGGTTGACGAAGATTGATAATAAAATAGTATATTATGATATAGCAAAATCCGAAGTAAACTGGATAAGATTTCAACAAATAAAGATTAAATTGATACACTTTTTATTTAGAAACACTTTATTTTGACGATCAATCACTTTTGAAGACTGATTATCAAAAGATTAACAAATAAGCAGACCCAAATCTCAATATATTGTTACATTATGCATACCTGGGTTTAGTAAAGTATTATTTTATTTTTTTTGTTCTGTTCCGATTTTTCGAGAGGTCAATACACGTTTCAATTACCGCTTATAGTCCCCACTCCTCACAGATCGCATGTTAAATATTTGCGGCGAGTAAAACAAAACAATACTCAAATTATCATAACTTAATCTCTGATTGTACAAACTAGAGCACTAGTTTATTGGTAGTTGTTTATTGACATGTAGCTTGTTGTTTGAACTAGGTAAAATCGTTAAGTGGTAGTATGTCAAGTGCTAGAAATGAACTGTGTGTATTTGTTTCATGAAACATGCATTTAATTTATTTAAGTTAAGTTTCAGGTTAATATTTTCTATAAAAAATTTCACCGGTTTACGATTGTTTAGTAGGGAGACCGGTCAACCGGTTTATCGGTTGGATATCTTATTTCATACTGTTTGCGTTAAGCGTTTATCGTTAGGCGCATTGCCGTAAAGAGTTAAGCCATTTGACTCAGAGCGGTTTGTAGCAAAACTTAGGAATTCGAACTCCAAATCACACTATTTTCAAAGTAATTAGTTACAAAAAATGCTTTTGCAATACACATAATAATCTTAATAAGAACAATGTTAAGAATCAAATGTAAATATACGAACACATCTTGTAGAAATGAAATTATAGTTTGACCCGAATAGCGCTTTATAAGTAAGATTTATCTAAACGTAGACGTTAATAGCAACTGCCGAATCAGTCAAATTAAGAAAACATATGCAACATACAATTATTTTTCGAACATAACATAAATAGACATGATCGAATACCATAACAATCGCAGGACTGTACTCATAATATTAAATTCTAATATTAAAGTGCAGAGAAGTGAGCATTAAAAACGTGAGAACAGCAAAATAATTACCGAGCTCATTAAAATCAAATTCTGCATATCCAAACAAATAATTATACAGTTTACCAACGCGCAGACACGGACACATCCGATTACTCCGGCATTCATCGACATCAATCGGGAAACGAAATGTAAACTATCCAACGTTTTCACAGGCCAGATAAGTTAGGTTCAGCTTATGAATTATACCGGCTTATTTTTCGAGTTATTATTTACTTACTGGTTAAGTAAGGCCATACCTCAAAATTTTAATACATACATCGCCGAGTTGAGAATTTAAAATGGGAACTAATTATTCGATCTTAACAGAATTCGGATAAAGCCATGTAGTATTTAGATCATAGTTCGTGAAGATAAAGCGTACAGATGAGGCGCTGTTCGTGACATAATTGCTTTGTTTGTAATTAATCTTATTGAATTGACCCATAGATATGCTCAATACTATTCATTTGCCATGCTATATTCACAATTTAAATATAAAATGTCAGGCTAAGATATCTTAAAATTTACAATGGAAACATATGATGTATGTTACACAATGGGGTAGCTTTCAGCATGTATAAGCGCTAACATTCACGCATCATTTAACGAAAAATTAAAATAAATCGTATTAAATATAACCTAAAAAAAAACGATGCAAATTTAACAAGAATTTGCACGGAGGAAAAACAACTTGGATATCGAACAATCATTGCTTCGTAATATAATGCAATATTTTAGAGGCTAATGCTGTCAACCTAAATACAGAAAATAATACAATTCTTGAATTACATTAAGATCAGGCCACACCTGTTTATTTCTGTCTTTGTAGATCATACAAATTTATCTGTAATAATCTCAACTATGGTGTATCATTCCAATTGTTTGTTAGTTTGAAACCTTGTTTGAATCCAACGAAACGGTTCAAAATATACATAGTTTGTAATGCTAGGTATTTTTACCGTATTTTCGATTCACGTTACACTGACACGGTCATAGAACATTTGACGTTGTTTAAGACAATCGGTAATTAATAGTTTGCTCTGTCAAATGGACAAACGTTACATAACATTAATATTCAGTGTTTTACTCCTTTAAAAGTTCTTAATCTAACAGATACAACTACTTGTAAATGTTTTCATGAATTACACACTTTTGTTTTTAAAAATTAATATCAGAAAAGAACATAAAATACGCATTAAAGAAAACCTGTATAGGTTTATACCACTATATACCATTTAAACAATGTATGCACATAAATACCACAAAACATCACAATAACATAGAAAAAAACACATATTTATTCATTCTTACAATATTTGATTGCAGTGTTTCACGCTGTCGCTGCTTATCCAGTCTTCGGCGGAAGTAAATATGCTTCTAAGTAAAGTCTGTTTTTCCTCAATCATCAAAGCATGAGTTATTTCCTTGTGGTTGAATGCGTTATTTATATCCTCGACAAGTTTAAGTGATTTCTTGATAACGTTTGTCGTCTATCGGGTAGAACACATTAATTATTGTTTTCGGCACGCGTAAATTGTTCTTGGTAGAATGTGCACGTGATTTTTTTTATTAGTCACTCGAGGTGCGCCTACACACATGTGTTTTTTTTTTGTTTCCTAAATAACTGTTAAAAATGTACTTAGTGCAAACACCATTCGCAAATTGCAGGTGAACTATAATATACACAATGTTCGTGCGTAGCATACAAACCCTCTGCACATGTGCGTGATCTTTTTGCTTACATATACGTGTCTTTATTTTCAGAAACCAAAATAATTGATTGAATGATTTAATGCCTGGTTTTATATGTTCAAACATATGTTAGAACTGTGTAATTCAAATAAGTTATTATAATGGTGCTCAGTGCTTTTGGTATATTTATATTCTATTTAAGAACATTTTTTTCGTTGTGTTTATTTTGGAGTTCTCAAGCGAAGAATAATTGCCACAACTCATTACGACATATACTTGTTTATTTATCAATTTGCAACGAAACTGAGAACCTAATGTCGATGTATTTAAATAGGAACTATATTTTGCAATGCTATTGTTAGGTTCGGAACGTCTATTTTCGTGTTTTTTTTTATAATTATAATTATTATTATTATTATTATTATTATTATTATTATTATTATTATTATTATTATTATTATTATTATTATTATTATTATTATTATTATTATTATTATTATTATTATTATTATTATTATTATTATTATTATTATTATTATTATTATTATTATTATTATTATTATTATTATTATTATTATTATTATTATTATTATTATTATTATTATTATTATTATTATTATTATTATTATTATTATTATTATTATTATTATTATTATTATTATTATTATTATTATTATTATTATTATTATTATTATTATTATTATTATTATTATTATTATTATTATTATTATTATNGGGCAAGTTTTTTAAAAAAAAAAAAAAAAAAAAAAAAAAAAAAATCCAGCAATAATAAGCATGAATTTGATGATCAGTACACATTTTAACAAAATAAACATAATTGGAAATTAATCAAGTACGTGCTTACTATTCGAAATAAAAGATCTATATGTCCATTAATGTAACAACATGTTACATTTTAGTTTACTAATGTATTTGAGGAAATTCAAGTGTTTTAAGAGTCACATGCACGTTTTTCATGGGCACTTCGTTTACCGATTATCTCAATGACAATGGCACTTTGATTTCCGATTAATGGACACTTTTTTCCAGATATAACACACTCTGTTTGGTGAATCAAAAATGCAAAATTCGCTGTGAAATACTGTTATAATAATCAGGCAATACATAAAAATGTATGTTCTTACGTAAATTAAAAACGAATTACCGAAACATTTTCTTATCCCTTTGGAATATGATTAAGATTTTGTATAAATGTGAAAGATAAGTGTGAAACATATTCGATATGTATGATGATAACAGTCTATATGACCATATATTTTCCAGTTTTCGAGTCACCCGACCGCCGGATGTACGCATAGTACAAACTAAAAGTTAATTGCTCATCATCAGTATGTACCCACACTTTCATTATGTTCTCTTATATTCTGGTTCAAATGCAAAACGTTGTTTTAGGTATAAAGATTTATAATAATGTTAAAAAAGAACAACACAGTAAAATCACAATTTGGCCATTCCATGCTAAAACAGGGAATATTGACATCTGCCTAAAGTGCCGTCCAGGATCAGCCTCCGCACAGGCTGATCCGGAACGCCACATTCCACTTCCAATGCAGTTTCGTTAAGAACAGACCTTCTTGAAACGGAAAATACCATTAAGACGGAAGGTGGCGCCCCGGATAAGCCTGTTCTTACTGCACTTTACGTATAGATTTACGCATTGATATCCGGTTATCTCATGGATCGTCCCATATTCATAATAAAAATAACAAACATAGAGCATTTCAAAATTGCGTACAACATCTTACACTCAAAGAACAAGTACTTTGAAAATCAGAGTAGCACACCGAAGGGTAAACGTAACTCTAAATGAATTTTATATATACTTAAATTCTTCTTGTGTGGTTTAACGCTACATTCAGATGTATTACTATAAATTGTCCATGTCATGTGTGGTTTTGCATCGAATGAACACAGTATATAGCTATATCGAATATGGCGAAGCGTTGGGCAATCAAGAGAAGAACGAAAAGGATCTTTAATGTTCATATTTTATATTTTGAAACCTACACATAGGAAAAACTTAAATTATCGTTCAATAATCTGCTGATTATTCAAAGTACACAAAATGTAAACGGTCGATAAAATGTAAATCTTGGACGGTCACATTATACCGACAATGTTAGACAGCATTCTGGTTGTTTTGAATTAGATAATATTTTCAAACTCATTTCGGTTAATTTTCGGACCATCTGTGGCTAATAACGATCATCTCGGTAAGGTAAACATAACAGGCTGTTCAATATAACTTCAGTCTAGATTGTCTCAATTTGTCTCCAGTTTTAAATGTATTCGTATCGCCTTTTACATAGTATCGGGTAGGTCTTTTAGCCCAAGGCGTCGATGTGCTGGTATTTTCGAGTCATCTCTTGAGTGATACTGACGTTTCCACAATATCACATGCAAACATTTCATGTACGCATTCCTTTTCCAGAATCAGTTGTTTTTAACGATTAAATTCATATTTCTTACCCGTGTTTCTTTAAACTCAACCAATACACTGATTTAGGATCAAGTGATTCGCACTTCGAGAAAACGTTATCGTTGCGGAAGGGGAAGTGCTCCCTATAAGCAGAACTCAAAATAAAGGGAGTTTTTTCCTTCTCTTTTTAATTGTGCTGCTACGCATTAGTATGGTATTAATGATACGATTCAAATAAGCACCAACGACATAGGATTTTATGAAGAACAAAGATGATTTTGCCTCTTAAAGACCCCTTCACTACCATTATCTAGAGCCCTACTATAAGTAATATTAAACACGACTGTATTGATACACATGATCCGCTATAAAAAAAACAAGTTCATCATGTAGACAATTATTTCCGGTCGTCACTTGAAATATATTTCTTCAATAATAAGCATTTTATCTTATTCTTAGCATCTTATTTGAAAATTGCAATTATAATATATATAGTATAAAAATAGTAATGTGATTTTTGAAAATTATTTTCAAAATATTTGGTAAGAAAAGCCATAATATACATAAATGCATTTCAGTTAGAAGATAAAACTCGGTTATAAGAGTGCCCAATTTGTTGAAAGTCTCCGTAATCCGAAGTGCCCTTTATCGGTTACCAAAGTGCCTGCAACTTTATGTATACCACCTATTAAAAAATGCTCTATCTTTGTTTATGTTTCATTGAATACTATCATAATTTCAGTATTTGAAGCACAGTGATTACTCTACGTGCTGGAATAGCAAAAATATTCTCGCAATATTTCTAAGTAGTTTTATTTCGTTCAAATGTTTACTGTTCATTCAGTTTATGCTGTTTTCCGACCGAGTTTTCTATTTTTTGGGCAAAAATGTAACATTCTTCCGTGAAATTTTGTCTTCCCAATGCAAAAGGATACACCATTTATCAACTCGACCATGTGTATTGTCTTAAAAACTAATCTTTAGGATATAACTTAAAACAAAACTGAGGAACTTACCTCTCGCGCGTGGCGTTTGTTGTTCTCTGTTATCGAAGTGCAATCCGTCATCAAAGTATCAGCATACCCGGCTTGGTGTAGGATAAAGTATGAAAATCTTAATGGGGTATTTCATGTATACAACTGTTCTGTACAGTATACATAGTATCCGATGCAGCTAGGGCTGACAATTTCCGCTTTTATAAAATATTTCTTTTAAATGAAGTTTCTTTTAAACGAAAATCCAGTTAAGGGAAAGTGTCGTCCCTGATAAGCCTGTGCGGACTATATTTTACTATATTTTTACTATATTTTATATATTCAAAACTAGAAGTATTATCAATGGAGGAATACATTAATGTGGAGTCAAGACATATAATCGCATAAATCCAACATTATGGTTGTAGGTTATTTTCCTTCGTAATTCAGTAATTTTTTAATTATACGTTTGGGAAATGCTGATAATGTGATAAATGGTCTCGTAGACAATAAATAATCTCATACGATTAAAAAAAAACAAATGCGACAATATGACAAGAGCTTCAATTTAACAATACTTGAATTGAAACAAATGAATGAAATAAAAGCAACAGCAAAGAAACAACACATAAATAGGACCATGAACATTCAACAACACTGTGAAATGTGAACAATTCGAGTACTGAATAATCCACCGAATAGATCATTTTAAACTGTTTTCATTAACGTGTCTCTTAATTTGAAGGCTTTATGACAGTATGTTGCCAACTTTTGTAAAGTTGTTTTATTTTCGCAAATGCATTTAACGTTTATATTTAAGCATACTCGTGTGGGCCAAAACTATTTTGAAATATATCCTTATCGAATATTGATATATATGGGGCACTTATGCACACAATGAAATTCGTCATCAATATCATTAAGATTGCAGAGGGTACATTTTCTATCCTGTCCGTGTATATAATTGTGACGAGCGATTTCATTATTTAATTTATCAACAAATATACTAATCCCCTCGTTTTTCTATCAAACGCGGTTACACGTGCATGTATTCTAACTAACCAAAGAAAATCATACAACACGAATAAATGCATTAATGTAGGAGAACCATCTTTTATTTCCAATCGTGTCTGTATTCTGAGGCAAAACACAGTCCGAAATCAGACGTTTTCATTGATGAAGTGCCTTTAATTTGCGTTACTATTTCCTCTGTTAATGCGAAAACGGTTGACATGGTTATTGCTCTCAATAATTATTGCTATTATGACCGGCAATCACACAACATAATACATATATAATAAATATTATAAAAGCGGAAAGTGTCGTCCCTGATTAGCCTGTGCGGACTTCACAGGCTAATCTGGTATGATACTTGACGCACTTGCAATAAACCCCCTTTTCTCAGAGCGCGTCTAATATTCTTCTTATTAAAGTAATACAATCAACTTACTTGCTTTAAAAGAACATCATAGTAAACAGAATGAAGTGAAGTTCGTTACATAATTATACAATTTTTAACATATTTTTCAGCTGTTACACAAACGCATTTTTGCACAACAAATGTATTTAACGTTGCGATGTTTAACCATTGTAATTATATTTTCTGTATAAATAAAATCCAGTTCGCGAGCTCTTTATTCCACAGAGTTATTTTTTTATCGAACTGAAGAATTAGATATTCGGAATTCTAATACCATTTCATTCCGTGAATTTTTACGATATTTCATGGCATAGTTAAACTTTATATTGTTTCAATCGTTCGTTTTGTTTTACAGAAGATAAATCTATAACAAAACAATAACATTGCAGAACCAGTATTTTGTATGTTATCAAACCTTGTACTGCCTATGCAAACATAAAAACATGTGGACATTTGTGAACAAATTATATTTTATTGTAATACTTTGTGACCCAAATTCTTAAAAATAATAACAAACAAAGACACTGAGTAATAACGTATTATCATCAGACTTCCATTCAATCGTATACACGGAATGTTCGTTACCGTCGTATTTACTTGTATCATGAATAGAAGCGAATCCCGCAAAACTATCTGTTTTTGAAAACTAAGTCTTATCGTTAAATCACTAATGATGTGATAAAAAACAATATTAATGCCTTAGGATTTTCCACCAAAACATGTTTTATATGAGTTTCGTCAGGACATTGATGGTTAATCTTTATCAGGGGTCGTGCACCATTTATTATTTCGAAATCGCAATTGCAATTATACGTATTTACTAATGAAGTGCTTTTTCTTGGCGTAACAAATTTAACACACCATCAAATAATGTTTGTTTTTGCAAAGGTAAATTACATACTTACTATTGCAATTTCGTTATCCTTTTTATCGGACTGTAATACCATATTATTAACTTGATTATTTTAGTTCATTGTGACCATTAAAAGAAACAAATTAAACACATGATGTGTAAGTCTATTTAATTTGTTCTATAACATCCATTCCCCGAACGTTTAGCAACAAAGATACTAGTCCCCTAGGGTTTCCAACAAACAGTGTTACACGTGCAGGTATAATACCTAACCAAAGACTAACAGACAAAAGGCATAACTGCATTTATGAAGGGAAATCATTTTTTATTTCGAACCGTGTCTGTGTTCTGAAGCAAAACACAGTCCGAAATCAGACGTATTCATTGATGAACTGCCTTACATTTGCGTTACAATTTCCTCTGTTAATGCGAAAACGGTTGACGTATGGTTATTGGTCTCAATAATTATTGCTGTTATGACCGGCAATCAGACAACAAAATACAACAACAGCCAATGAAAACGGTGTCTTTGAAAATATATATCCTTTACTATGACATGGAGTTATGTTGGTTGTGCTTTGTCATGATTATCATATGATTATTTAATAACAAATGTGCTTGTATTGAATGTTTTATACATATACATTTTTCTGTTTTTGACAAAAAGGACTGCATTTCAATTTCCTATAATATATATGTATATATTGTAACCGTATTTCGAAATACCAATGAATAGGAAATTGTATAATTTTCAAAATTATCCAATTTCCTATTTATTGGTATTTCGAAATAAGGTAATTTTAAATAATAATCAAATAATAGCTCTTTTTGTTTAATGTTATAGATATATACTCCTTTTAGACAAACACACACAATGAACATTCTCCTCAATATGTTTTGTATATATGTTTCGAATGTCAAAATTGACATGCAATTCGGAAATTAATAAACAAAATAGCATTATGAAGTTGGGAAATAAAACCACATTGATTTAATAATTATTAAATAGAGGATTTTTGTTGGATTCGGTGGATTATCGATTTTAATTCACGAGTGATCATAGAAATTAATATTTTCACGAGTGGCGCAGCCACGAGTGAAAATATATATTTTCTATGATCACATTTTCTTTTTATTTCATGCTTTTTCACAGTCTATATACATTGTGAAAGAGTTTAACTAAAGAATGTCGTTGGGATAATCACGTCATTTCGTCGAAATAATTACGTCATTTCACAGTAAACAGTGAAAATTATCGATAATTTTCACTGATAATTTTCATTGTTTGAAACAGTGAAATTATCAGTTTTAATTCACTGATATTTCTCTATAAACCACCGGAAAGCATTAAATAAAACTATATAATAAATCATTTTGCTTGATTCAAACGTATTTGCTTTAAACCATTTTATAAAATAAAACGAACATCAAAGTGATTAAAGATTGCGCGTTTGGAAAAATTACAATTGCATTAAATTGATTCAAAACATTCATTGCGCTGGATCCATTGAGGTCCGTCATTAATCGTTTAAAGTCGTTGTTTCCTCTGGCGGCATTATCTGCCTCGATAAAAATTCCCACTGACAAGGTGGAATCGATATAATATTATCCAAATCACATACGTTCTGTGTCATTTCAAGACGGGAAAAGAAACCTTAACACGCAAATTTATAGTTTAAGCTGACAGAATTGTGTTTTGTTGCACAGTCGTAATGGTCCATGAAACACCATTCCGGCTTTTCTTCACAAATGTTTCAGTAAGCGGTAAAACTAGAACTGAATAACAGAAAATGCAAATTTTATTCGACATGCGCAAGCACAAAAAGTAACAAATTTGAGCAATACACATTCAAAAACCTTGATTTTGTTTCCTTTTTTTCAATCAGATAAAGTTTCTTTTTTTTTACTTTCATAACGATATAATCCTTTAATATGTTATATGAACATTCGATTAACAAATACTAGCATTTTATTTAAAACTAGCAATATTGAAATGTTATGGTCATAAATTGAAACAATTTGTGTCCGATCCATAAAAAATACGATTTACTTAAATAAATCCGTTTCATGTGATGCGTTAAAAGTTTTTGACTGAAAAAAAAAAATAATTGAATGAAAAAAAAAGCAAAATTTAAGAAAACTGTCGTTGTATTAACTTGTGCAGCACTAAACAATTTCCTGTGGGCCATATTTGAGCGATGATTCTTCACTTCAAGAGCTCTTTGATGATTTTCCTTAAATTAACACAATTTGATATTAGCGAAAAGACTTTATATTTTATGATATCGGTATTCGAAAAGTCATTGGTATGCTTCAAATGACTAGAGATAATGGCTTCGTGCAAGACTGCCCACTCGAGTTCCATTTCCGCTGATGTCATTCAATATAGCGCTTGTGATTATAACATGTTCATTATTCAAAGTGTGGTCTAAACTTGTCAATACGTCTACGGTCAATACGTCTACGATGGTTATTATAATTTATCAAATGCGACCATACTCTCCTATGCATGAATTCGCAGTGAAAGTGGATATTTATATACAATTACCGACTTTCTTGCCATGTAAGCATGATCATAAGTGCTACATAAAAGGCTCCTAACTGCTTTTAACTTAAATCAAGCGTTTTAACTTTCTTTAGCAATGCCACACACGATTTTATAAATATTTCAATCGAGTTTGATGACCATTTGAGTCTGATATCTAGTTCATATTTATATCAAATAGCAAACTATTTAACCTGTATGTGACAATGTATTCCATTCGGATATTTTCTACCCCAGTCAGCACGGTTTACACGCTCTAGGTGCCTCTTAATCACCCATACTCAACGCGTCATTTTCCATTAGGGCTTGATCGATGTACCATAATCTATCATCCCGAGACCTTTGCCAAACAGATAATGATCATCCATAATTATGGTTGTTATGACCGGCGATCACACAACATAATACAACAACAGCCAATGAAAAACACGCTGTATCTGAAAATATATATCCTTGAATATGAAATGGAGTTTTATTGTTTTAGCTTTGTCATAATGATTATTGATTAACAAATTCGCTTGTATTGCATGTTTAATGCATATACATTTTTCGCATATGTATGTTTTAAGAACTGCATTTCAATTTCCTATTTGTATTTTACAACTACTGTATTCGTAATGAACGGGTCATAGCAGTATTGAAATGAAAATATGATAATAAAGATATTTCGTCAACGATACTCGCTGATGACTGTGGAACTTTTAATACAAAATAAAATAATTAACTGCCTTAATTGAATTCTGAACAATAGTGTTTCTTAGTTTCCTTATGCATGTGTAATATATATTGTTGCAAAGGTTATAGTTTTAACAATTCGTTTAATTGAAAGTGGTTCTCAACTACTTGACCTACAAACTAAATTAATAGATAAATTAATGGTAATACATGACAAATGATATTTGGAAAAACAACCTGTATTATCTTTATGATTCCACACAGGATTAACAGATATGTAATTAACGTTCGTTCATTACTGTATGTGCTTATTTTCGATCTTTTTAGCGAAATAGATCAGTAAATCACTAATAGATCAGACGATTATTAAGACTAACGTCAACAACAAACAAAAGAGTTCAGTAGATTCTAGTCCAACATTTATACATTTATATTAAGTTTGTAACGCTTTTCGTCGAGGATTTAGCAAAAACGTCTATTTCTGAGATTTTACTCCTCAGTACATATTGAAAGCCTGCGCGATGTAATGGTAGCGAGTAGGCTTTTGCTTCTAGAGGTCCAGAGTTTGATCCCCGGACAGGTACATTTTTTATTGTATATTTTTCCTTGTTATAATAATTGTGTAAAACTGTTCCAAATATGACAGTGTTGTTAGTAAAAAAATATAATGATATTTTTCAAAAATACGAAAATCTGTTTACAAGTCCCTTTAAAATCTTGGACAGTTTTAAGCAGATTGTACACATATTAATGGAGTATATTACCGGATCAAGAAGAATGCCGTTCTATTGTATCGGTTCTAATATAATTGTACTATTGGCCCTTTCTAAATGTTATATCATACATTATTCATTGAACAATATGGGTTAGTAGATTAATGCATCAGTGTTAAAACATGGACTGTTTTCGAGAGTTATAAAATTACTTCTGTCTTATGAAACTTAAAAGGTCTTGTATTAACAGACCAAGAAGTAGCCCGTGCTATTTATCGTTGATTCAATTAGCGCACTACTTTTGTTTTGTTTTTGAATTGAAGGGGATTACATTAATAATGGTAACTGGCAAATGCTACTCTATTTTATCGATTGTAACATTATTCGCCTCTCTTCTGATTGTATATACATGACTCACAGAAACAGAATTATGATAACATATCCAGCAAATTACCTGTCGCCGTATGAATAAAATATCGAAAGTACTCGACAGTTGATAAGTTGTATTGCTTCACTGAGTGCACAACGGTAACATGATTATACAAACTTAACATGCAATTTGATGAAATAAATAATTAAAAGAACATTATAAAAATGCGAATAAATAACCCATTGTTTTTTTATAATCATTAAAACTATATAATTAATCATTTTGCTTGATTCAAACGTGTTATAATGAGACCAGTTTATTAAATAAATGTTTCTGAACAGCAAAGTGATTTAAGATGAAATTTATATTATTGGCACAAAAACTATTCCATTAAATTGGTTTGAAAAACATTCACTGTGCTGATTCTATTGAAGTCCGATATTAATCGCTTAAAGTCGTTGTTTTCTCTGGCGGCATTATCTGCCTCGATAAAATTCCCACTAACAAGGTGTAATCGATATAATATTAGCCAAATCACATACGTTTTCTGTCATTTTAAGACGGGAAAAGAAACCTTAACACGCAAATGTATAGTTAAAGCTGACAGAATTGTGTTTTGTTGCACAGTCGTAATGGTCCGTGGAACAATTCGGTCTTTCCGATGCAAACACACAAATGAAGCAACTAGCGGTATGCCAGAACTGAAAAGCAGAAATTGCAAATTGTATTCGAAATGCGGGGACATACAAAAAAAACAAATTTCATATTTGTTTTTATCAAAAGCCTTGATGTTGTTTCCTTTTTTCAATTCAGATAATGTTTCGTTTTTTTTTTAATTCATTACTATATAATTCTTAAGTATTGTATATGAACATTCCATTAACACATACAAGTATTCATAAAACATGTCGGGTTAATATTAAAATACTTTGTAAAACACAATCCATTAGTGTTATATTATGCACATAGTTTACACTTACCAATACGATTTACTTTAAAGGCCCTATAAAGGTAACGATCCGTAATTATTTACCGATTTTTAAATATTTTTTTCATATTTTATTTATAAAGTTTATCAAAAAACACAATATATATGCTATTGGACATTACCATAAAAATGAGCAATACAACTTGTTTTGAGATCAAAATACAGTGTCCTCCAAGTCAATTGTGTTTACAAACTATCAGTTTATTTTCATCGCTGTTTACTTGGGAAAGTAAAATAGAAAGTGACTCAGGTCACCAAAAATATATCGTTGATTTTCAATGTTTTCCAGTATCACTTACAAAGTAGGTCTCTTCTAAATGGTTAAAACGTTTGTAGTGATCTAATAAGTCACTTTCTGCTGGTAAAAAGTTGTTTAAAATAGAATTAAAATTGAATTTTCGTTCGTCTATTTTTAGCATACGTCACCGCTTTGAAGCTAAACACCACGTTAGTTGCAACGTTGTAAACATTTCTTCCAATTATGAAACGGGTATATCTTCCATAATTCTTGACAACGTTGCACCTAAGCTGTGTTTTTAGCATTTTTTATGCAAGAGTAACTGAAATCCGGTAAAAATTAGACCATTTTATAGGCATAATAATTGGATTTGTCACCTTTATAGGGCCTTTAATAAATCCGTTTCATGTGATGCGTAGTATGTGTTTGACCTGAATAAAATGAGTGAAACAACGGCTCATTTGAAGAAACATGTCGTTGTTTTAACTTAGGCAGCAAGAAATAACTGCATGTCGGTCATATTTGAGAGATGATTCTTCACTTAAAGAGCTGTTGGACGGGTTTTCTTAAATTAACACCGTTTGATATTAGCAAACAGACTTTATATTTTATGATATCGGTATTCGAAAAGTCATTGGCCTGTTTCAAATGACTGGAGATAATGGCTTTGTGCAAGACTGTCCACTCGAGTTCCATTTCCGCTGATGTCATTCAAGATAGCGATGGTGTTGCAGAACATGTTCATTATTTAAAGTACCTGTCAGTTCGTCTACGGTGTTAATTATAATTTATCAACTGCGGCCATACTCTCATATGCGTGCATTGGTAGTGGATCCCTATATGCAATTGCCGACTTTCTTGCCATGTAATCATGATCATAAGTGCTTCATAACTAGCACCTTACTTCTTTTTACTGAATTACAAACGTTTACACTTTCCTTAGCAATACCATGGACGATTTTACAAATATTTCAATGGAGTTTTATGACTACCTAATATCAATATTATATAGCAACCTTATCAAACCTGTATAGGACAATGCATTCCTTTCTGCTATTTTCCACACCAGTCAGCACGGTTCACATGCAAGGAGCTCTTAATCACCAAAAATCAACGCGTCAGTTTCCATTAGGGCGTGATCGATGTATCCTAATCTATCATACCCAGACCTTTCCCAAACAGATACTGATGCAGCTAGGGGCGAAAATGTTCGCTTTTGTAAAATATTTCTTCTAAATGAAATTTCTTCTTAACGGAAATCCAGTTAAGGAAAAGTGTTGTGCCTGATAAGCCTGTGTGGACTACATTTAAATATATGTTATATATTTAAAACATTTTTTTAAATGGGAGAACACATTAACGTGGAGTCAAGACATATAATCGCATACATCGAACATTATGGTTGTAGGTTATTTTCATTCGTAATTCAATAATTTTATAACTATACGTTTGGGAAATGCTAATAACGTGATAAATGTGCTCGTAGGAAATGAGACTTTGTGATGTGAACAAATTACGTACTTTATTATCCACCGACTAGATCATTTTAAACTGGATTCATTAACGTGTCTCTTGATTTAAAAGCTTTAGGACAGTATGTTGCCATCTGTTGTAAAGTTGCTTTATTTTCGCTTTGCATTAAACGTATAAAGTTAAGCATACTAGTGTGGGTATAGACATACTTTGGAATATATTCTTTTCGAATATTGATATATATGGGGCACTTTAGAACAACATGAAATTCGTCTTCAATATCATTAAGATTCCAGATGGTACATTTTCTATCCTGTCTCTGCACATTATTGTGACGACCGATTTCAATATTAAATTTAACAACAAATATACTTATCCCCACCTTTTTCTATCAAAAAGCGGTACACGTGCATGTATCATAAGTTACCAAAGCGTTACAGACCGCAGGCAGAACTGCATTTATGAAGGGACACCATATTTGATTTCGAAATCGTGTCTGTATTCAGGAAAAAAAACAGTCAGAAATCAGACGTTTTCACTGATGAAGTGCCTTTAATTTGCGTAATAATTTCCTCTGTAGATGCAAAAACGGTTGACTTGGGGTAATTGCCCTCAATAATTATTACTGTTATGACCGGCGATCACACATCACAATACAACATCAGCCAATGAAAAATACGGCATCTCTAAAAACATATATCCTTGAATCTTACATGGAGTTCAGTTTTGCGTGCTTTGTCATTACGATTATTTATTAACACATTCGTGTGTATTGCATGTTTAATGCATATTCATTTATCCTTTATTTGTTTCTTACATAAGGACCTGAATTTCGATTCCCTATATACATTTTACAACTCCTTTATTTTGAATGAATGTATCATAGCTGTATTGAAATGAAAGTATGAAGAAAAAGATATTTCGTTAAGTTAGCGAGACTCGTTGATGACTGTGGGATTGTAATACAAATAATATACTAAACTGTCTTTATTGAATTCTGCCCAATTTTGTTCTTAGTTTCCTTAAGCAGGTGTAACACATTTTGTTGCATAGGTAATATTTTAAACAATTCTTTAAATTGGAAGTGGTCCTCAACTTTTTGATCTACATACTCAATTAATAGGTACATTAACGGTTATCCATGACAAATGATATTTGAAAAATAAAACTGTAAAATTATACCTTTATGATGCAACACACGACTTACGGATATGTGATTAACGTTCATACGTAACTTGTTGTGTTTATTTGCAATCTATTTAGCGAAACAGATCAGTAAATCAGCAGTTGACCAGTGTAGTATTAAATAAAACTCACGTCAACAACAAACAAAATAGTTCAGTAGACTCTAGTCAATCGTTTAAACCCTGAAACTTTAAGCGAACGTATCTTTATTTGATTAAATAACATTGGTGAGATCACATTTATCTTAAGGTTTATGAATAGTTTCTGCTAGGTTTATTCTTGTCACAATGGGAAAACTACTTTTCAAAATCAAGTTTGATAATTTTAGTCTGAAATGTCAAAAGGAAATAACGATTACCAATGAGACATCCTGATATATGTATATACCAATTATATTGAGAAGAATGTTCATTGTGTGTAAGTGTCTAAAAGGGGTATACATCTATAACAATAAAATAATAGAGCAATTATTGTATTATTGTTTTAGTGACCTTATTTCTAAATATGAATGAATAGGACATTCGATAACTATGATTAAATCATTGACACTATATATAACGCGATAACACGCGACCGAAAAGTTCAATATGATAAGGTTGACAGTTTGGGGAAATGACAATTAAAAAAAAGTAATCGATTCAACATTATTGTATCCAATACATTGTAACATATACAATAACACGGCTGACTAAGAAACAAATGATATGAACCTAATATGAAAAGAATTCGATTATTGATACGTGGTATCACTTCTATATTCCCTAGTGCACAACAGTAACGTGACTATACAAAAGGCATCATCAACATAAATACTTTGACCGAATGTCAACATTGACATACAATTGGACGAAATAAATAAACAAACGAGCAATATGAAGTTGAGAAAAAAAAAACACATTATTCTATAATGATTAAAACAATAAATCATAAATCATATTGCTTTATTCAAAATTTTAAGCGTAAAACCAGTTTATACAGCATAACGTTTCTAAACATCAAAGTTATTTAAGATGACATTTTTTGTCCAAAAACTATTTCATTAAATTGGTTTCCAAAACACGTATTGTGCTGGGTCTATTGAGGTCCGACATTAATCGTTTAAAGTCGTTGTTTTCTATGGCGGCATTATCTTTCTCGATACAATTCCCATTAACAAGGTGGAATCGATATAATATTAGCCAAATCACATACGTCCTCTGTCATTTCGAGACGGGAAAAGAAACCTTAACACGCAAATTTATAGTTAAAGCTGACAGAATTGTGTTTTGTTGCATGGCCGTAATGGTCCGTGGATTTCCATTCGGTCTTTCTTATAATAACACACAAATGTTCCACCAGCGATTTCTAGAACTGAATAACAGAACATGTAAATTTTATTCGACATGCGAAAGCACAAAAATTAAACAAATTTCAGAATTAAAATTCAAAACCTTGATGTTGTTCCCTTTTTTTTAAATCAGATAATTTTTATTTTTTTTTGCTTTCATTACAATATAATCCTTTAGTTTTTTATTTGAACATTCGATTAACACATACTAGTATTTGATTAAAAATCAGCAATATTGAAATGTTATGTTCATAAATTGAAATTATTTGTGTCCGATGCATAACAGCATTTCTGGGTAATACTATTAACGTTTTATAGTGATGATTTCATTAACTTGAAATGCTTATTCATTTGTTGTGCAAAAACAACATATACAGAAAGCTTCATTTGATATTGAGATCATATATATGTAGCAAGCAAGTGATAATGGTAATGCTATTGTTACATGCATTAGCCATTATTGACATGAAGTTTTCATACAACTAACTGTGAGATTAGCCTAATGTACGTAAACAAATCTATCATTGTTCTATTTCTCTTAAACTGGTATATATATAAGCATCATATGCATGTGACGCATGAAAAGAATTTCGTGACTTGAGGTTAGTACAAAGTTTTATAATATGATTTACAAATTTTCATATATTGACCTAACATCTGTTAATTACAATATATTTGACATATGGATGTAAATATTTATCTCAATTATAATTCCACGTATTTACACATCTATAATTACTTGCATATAATCAATAGTTGTAAATATAATAGTCCAGTATTTAATAATACATGTATGTATTGTTGCAATGAGATGTATTATTACTTTGTATAATCATTAACTAATTGCTTTGTAAACAATGTATGATTGTTATGTCCACTTGGGATTTTGGCCTTCTGGGTGTTTTGTTTAATAAACTTATATATAGCTATGTTTGTGTAGCCAGTATGACAATTTAAATGAAGTATTTCTTGTATACAACTGTTCTGTACAGTGAACACATGGTACGGTCCAGCCATGGACGACATTTTCCGCTTTTATAAAATATTTCTCTTAAATGAAGATTCTTCTAAACGACAATAAAGTCTAGGGAAAGTGCCGTCCCTGATGAGCCCCTGCGGACTTAACAGGCTAATCTGGGCCTATCCTTAACGCACATACATTATTTGATGTAGTATTTGTTCATGAACTTCTTATGTATACTAATAATCATCACTATTTTTTAAAATTAAATTCTTAATAAGGTATTACTTGTATTAGTTATAATACAATATGAAAATAGTTCTTGAATGTTTCGATATAAGTGAAGTCAATTAAACTGTTAAACCAATCGTTCTCTGACAAATCATACGTCACATTCTCTTAAAGGGTTGTCTTTAATCTATATGAGCCTCGCTCTGTAAAAAGGGAGTGTAATGCATGTGCGTAAAGTGCAGTCCGCACAGGCTAATCAGAGACGACACTTTCTGCTTGAAATGTGTTTTTCGTTAAAAGAAAGACTCTTCTTGACGAAAATCCAGTTTAGGCGGAAAGTGTAGTCCCTGATTAGCATGTGCAGACTGCATGAGCTAATCTGGGACGACACTTTACGCACATGCATTAAACCCCCTTTTCTCAGACCGCGGCAAATATTCTTTGCACAACAAATGTATACCGGTAAAAAATTGGGATGTTTAGCCATTGGCATGATGTTTTCTGTTTAAATAACATCAAGTATGCGAGCTCTTTATTCCACAAAGTTGTTTTTATGAAAGTGAAGAATTTTATATATTCTTGTACCATTTACATTCCGTGAATTTCTACGATCTCATGAGATAAACTTTATTGCTTCAATCGTTCCTTTTTCAGAGAAGAAAAACATAATAACAAAACCAGAACATTGTATCGCAGAACGAGTATTATGAATTAGTCATCATCAGACTTCCAGTCAATTGTATAAACTGGATTTTAGCGACGGTCGTATTTACTTGCATCATGAATAGAAGTGTGTTTAAAAAAACAACAGAATATTTATGAAAAAAAATGGGTTACATAAAGTGTGTGGAAAGCGAACTGGACTTGTTAAGAAAGTTTAAAGTGTTTCCATTTATGTTCAAATATATGAAGTGTATCATTGTGGAGGGCTATTTCTTTTTCAATTTGAATCTTAAGTTTTAAATAATTGATGAAACAGTTCATTGTAGGTGTTTGTTTTCTGTATTTCATGCTGAATATGAAATATTTCATTAATATAATAATGTAATTCACAGTGTCATTAACCTCTTGTATTTTGAAGGTATTTACTCCTAAACTGATGTTTAAGAGAGATAGTTTAACATTTAATTGTTGTTTCTCTAGAAAGGTTGTCAATTGATTCCATAGAGATTGAATATGTTTACACTCCCAGAAAAGGTGTTCTATTGTTTCAATATGTTCACTACACATATCACATAAATTTGTGTTAGATAGTTTGCACTTAAAAAGATATTTATTTGTAGCTATGATTCTCTGGATGTATTTATACTGAAAATTTCTCAGTGTGCTATCAGTAGTTGATTTATATGGCATGACAAATATTTGTTTCCAATTAAATTCTGTTTNGTCTGTTTGCGCCAACTTTAACATTGGCCATAACTTTTGCAATATTGAAGATAGGAACTTGATATTTGGCATGCATGTGTATCTCATGGAGCTGCACATTTTGAGTGGTGAAAGGTCAAGGTCATCCTTCAAGGTCAAAGGTCAAATTTATGGGTCAAAATCGCTCAAAAGTGGACATAGTGTTTCACAAACACATCTTGTTATAAGTGTTTCACCCATGAATGAGTTATTCATTGTTGAACAAAAAATACTGAAAAATAAAAATCTAAAATTATAACAATTGTTACATTTTAATTTTAATTTTTTGAATGATGTAAATTTGACAAATTAAAAAAAAGGAATAAAATAAAATGTCAGTGAGCATAACATGCTGGTAATGTTCTTTTATGGACTAAATTAATTGTAACATAGACTGCATAGATATTGGCCTTGAAATTGGCTGCTTTGTTCGCTTTTCTACAAGGTCATTCCAATCAGAATCAACCTTATTGATGTGTTAAAGGTGGATTTTGGACCTTAAGGGTTCAAACGGTTTCTGCAAACAGCCCTTCTTTCCAAGATTTACCCCTGTATACTGCATATGTCTGTCGTTCTCTGGATATTGGATTTCATGTCTGGAGAATACCTCGAAAACTATTAGAGGTATCAATTTGAGCCGTCACCATAACTTGCTATTCTTTTTTAAGAGTTATTGCCCTTTGTTATTCTAGCATATCTAGAAAACTATTATAAGTATCAACTTGAAACTTCATAGGTTGGAACTCATAGAGTGTGCAGTGTACAAGAACCATAAGTCTTGCTCACCTATTTTTAGAGTTATTTCCCTTTGTTAATATTTGTACTTAAATATTGGTAAGAGCATATCTAAAAAACTATTAGACCCATCAACTTGAAATTTCGTGGACTTAAGTATACCTTGCCTACACTCAAGGGGCCACATTTATTTCCAATCTTCATAAAACGTGGTCAGAAGATTCGTTCTAATTATATCTCGGCAGAGGCTTTGGTCCGTTGACAAACATGGGCACAAGGGGCCTGGGCAGTTTTCCTAATATGGCTATAATGAAAAATTGTTAACACTCTAGATGTCACATTTTTAGTCAAATAATTTTGAAACTTGGTCAGAACTTTTGTTCTAATTAAATTTCAGATGAGTTCCAAAATGGTTTTGGTCCATTGAAGTTTTCAAAATATTGGCTATAGTGTAACCTTTTAAATACTCTTTCAGCCACATTAACTGTCCAATCTTCATGAAACTTGGTTAGAACATTTTGTCTTCATGTTATTTTGGCTTTCTTTGAAACGGGGTTTCTGGAGGTAAAAAACTGGGTCACTAGGTCAAATTTTAAAAATGCTTTACTCTAGAAGTCACATTTAAAATCCAATCTTAATGAAACTTAGTCACATTTCTTCTAATAATATTTCTGCCAAGTTCGAGAATGGTTCCAGTTCATTGAAAAATATGCCCGCCAGAAAGCGGTGCTTTTTTCAAGCTCACCCACCTGAGCATGAAGTGCTTTTGATCGTGAGCTATTGAGGTCACCCAGTGCCTGCGGTCATGCTTTGTATGCGAGTGTCGTCAACTTTTAGCTTGTTATTGCACAGAGGCTACATTGTTCATCCAATCTTGATAAATCTTGCTTAGAATATTATAAATATGAAGACCGAGTTTGAACCTGAGTCATGCGTGTCCAAAACAAGGTCATTAGATCAAATCTTAGAAAAACCTTGGTATCACTTTAGAGGCCAAACTTATGACTCAATCTGAAACTTGGTTGAAATGTTCATCATGCCAATATCTTGGCCACATGCCTACAAAAACTCGGACACCAGGTCAAATGTTAGAAAACCTTGTTGCTGCTCTAGAAGCCACATTTATTACTGTCTTGATGAAAAAAGGTCAGAATGTTTATCTCGACAATATCTAGGCCATGTTTAAGTATGAGGTAAGTGCATTCTAGGAAATTTGCATTTGGAAATTACTTGCCAGTCGGGCTCGTTCCCTAGCAAACTTACTTAACCAAAACGATTTTTACTAGCCCAGACTAAAGTGCATAAAAAACAAGTTGCAACAACCGTTCATTATATTATCATAACAAAAGTACTATATTCACATTTCTTTTACAATCTGCAATATTTTTGTCACACAACATGCTAAGAAACCTTTTTTAACAATAACATATCAAACAAGTTGATGTTGCAGTAATCGTCTATCATGTTAATAGTAATTGGAAACATCAAATAATGATCAACTTGTTAAGATTTCTGTTATCTGCTTTTTGTTTCTATAAATCAATTGGTTTCCAAGGTCTGGCCGCCACATATGTCAGAGATTCCATTAGTTGTTGATGACATTGGAAAACAAAAGCGGACATGTGGTACCTGATTTAAATAGCGATTGGAGCTTAGCATATTTTTATTGATAACTTTAAAAAGGCCACAATTCGTATCAACATACGACATTCGTATTTTCACTGCAATTTTTACCAGGCATCTGTTTAGGGTAGACAATTCTTACCTTCTCGGAAATTTCAATTTTGATTAAATTTGTATATCGGACAAACTGTTAGGACAATTGTTACTCTCCATTAAGTCGGAATTCCACGATGCGATTGGATTTGATTAGATATGTCACAACTAGGTGCGAGCCAATTTTCCAATGTAATCCAATCGGTTATACGGTAGAAAACGATTACTTAACCTTTGTTGACATTGAGATTTTTTAATTTAATCTCTGATTTCTGATAATAATAGATTTTTTTGTTGGTGCAGTTATATTTTGTAATCGCATTTGCAAATGGATGAGTGCCAGGTTCGAGAACAATTGGTGTTTGTTAAAGTGAGGTGAGCTCCTAATGTCCATCATGGCCTTCTTGTTTGTGGAATAAACATTTAAAGATTCTTAAGGAAATTAGTGAATTTAAGATGGATTTCATTAAATTGGTTTAAGGTAATTTTGGGCTGTAAAGATTTTACATAAAATTGTATAATGCCATCTAATCATATAAATGTTGGATCAGTATATAATTAGATTTTTAACTGAAACATTACCTGTATTGGTTATAAACTAAGTTTAAAAATGGCAAGTATTTGCATTGATGGCATATACATGTAAGGGTTTTGCATTTTTGTTATTCTTTTTAAAACTTCTCAAGTAAAATATTTCTTTAAAGTCAGCCTTAACAAAAAGAGGAAGTATTTGATTCTCTGATGCATGGTACATGTATATCCCTTTGAGCGCTGGAACCGGATTTTGAAGGCCTTTGCAAACAGTTTGGATTCAGATGAGACGCCACAGAACGTGGCGTCTCATCAGGATCCAAACTGTTTGCTATTCTGATAGTATTCTTTGAAAAAAAATCGAAGAAAATGTTAATTTTAGAAATTTAGCAGACAACATTTTAGCAGACGACAAATTTCCCAGCATGCAAAGGGATATATATGTTTGTAATGACTTGGAGTTTTTCTACTATTTTCTTCCCCATTTAAGTATGTCATTGTGACTATCCAGTATTGCTTGTGATGTATATGTATGCAACTTTGTTAAAAAAACAAGGCCGCCATTACTTTTTTACCATAACTTAACATGCACATTCTGAAAAAAAAACTATTAAAATAATAGTTGTAAACAATCTGTTAACTTATTATCTCAAACAAAATCATTCTAATAGACTATTCTTAAATGTTCATACAATCCTTTCGAACTGAGTTTCTATTAAACTTATTAGTGTTTTTTTTGGCAAATGGTATGCCAGTATATTTCACTTTAAATAACATAATTATATCGGTCTGGCAAAGACTTATTTCAAGGGAAATTGGTAAAAGGTTCATACCAGGATTGTCCAGGAATATTGAATATATCGTATCAACGGTCACTGTGTCTAATACATTCAGTGTATACAAAAATGTAACACTTTATTATAATGAACATCATCCTATTCCTACAGTCTCTGTGTCTCAAACACTATAATTTCATTACTTCCCTGCAATCCCACAATGATCGAGCTTGTTCGCTTACTGTAGTAGATGGATGATGGATAACTCATATCGTCATGCTGTGGGACCACCTCTGCCAGTATCTGTTTCCCATCTCTGTCCACCTGGAGGATTTTTCCGTGACTGCCTACACATGTATTGGATGTATAGCCACATACCAGAACTTGTCTTGAGTCTGTCACATTGAGGCCAGGTGTGTTGTATTGGAAACCCCATTTCAGTGTGGGGTCAGTGAGTTTGGAGATCACTGTGCCATCCCTGGACAGTGCAACCAGCTGTTCACTGTTATGGTTGGTCACATATATCCTGTCTCCATCTGGACTCACTGCACATGAGGAGACTGTGGCCAGGAAGAGTGTTTCTAGGAAGACAGTGATGATGAGGAGCTGTTTATTATTTATACATGGAAACAAAGGTCATGATGAAAAAAGTTGTAAGTTATACATACAAGATTTATGTTTATATAAAGTACAGTAAATGTCAACTATAAAGACCAGTTGCATTGTGAATGTGTAAGTTTGTTGTTCTTCATTAAATGCAATTATAATTACTAACTTATTATAATTACACTACTTTCTTGATTTGGAATAAATCAGTTTTTGTGAATATGAATACAAAACTACATGGTTTAATTTCATTCAACATTTTCAGCACAATATTTACAAAACATTTGTTTGACATGATGTCTTATTATTCTTGTTTTCATTGACAGTAGAAGCATGGGTGTTATAAGTTTGGAAAATTATAATAATTATAGAGATGATCATTACCTGAGTATCTTGTACCTGATTTATCCTCATAAATCTTGCTCAGCATTCTTCCATCCACAGTATACTGATACAGAGCTTCTTTATCCGTAATGTACAATTTGCGCTGGTGATGGGCAATACCCCGGCACTCATGTTGGAGCTGAAGACTCTTGTCCATTATCAATATACCATGGGTCACTCTGATGATGTAGATGTAACAGTCATGAGCAGCAACAGCCACCCGATTGGAGTCAATGCTGCACATGGACAATGGTAAAAAAAAGGTACTAGGCAAGTCACACTGGTTCACCAACTTGTAGGTCTGATCCAGCAGTACCAATTTTATGTTGTCTATGATGAGGAGTTCTCCAGCAGCTGTCTCACAGATACCACAGAAACTGTTGTCATAACTGGTAATGCCCACTCTATAAGTCTTACTACTCTTCACTTTTATGATTGTATCAGGCTTGCTTTCTGCACCTGGTCAATGTCCCTGGACCTGCTGGTGTGATAAACTTGATACTGGATCAGACACCTGGCCAGACTTGATCAGATCACTTGTTTGGTTTCCAGGTCTAAATTCTGGATTGGACTGTTTTACCGTTAATCCTGGAGTTGTTTGGTTTAAAAGGTCAGACTGGCTGGATGCTTTTATTTTATTCTGTCTGGTAACTGAGTTCTGTGTTGTCATTTTAGCAGGTTGTGATAGTTGCACTGTGCTCAGCATTTGTCCCACTCCTGAGAGAGTGGACAGCGTTTGCTGGATGGTTTTGTCAGAATTAAATGTCAGTGTCCTCTCATTTTGTGTTGTCATTTCTCGTAAAACTGCTTCTACCTTGAGTGACTGGTCAAGGAATTTTCTATACTTCATAAAACTCAGTGCTTCACTTTTGTCTTTTCTATTTTGCAAATCTTCTTTCAAGAATGTTAATTCTTGTATGGACTTAGTGCAGTTTTCGATGTCATTTTGAATAGATGTCCTCATGGTGGCCAGAAATGTATCCAACTCCTTCTTGGTATTCTTCTCTAGTTGATCTAAAGAATCATTAATTGCCTTTCGTAAAGCATTGATCTCTTCCAGAGTTTTCTTGTAAGATTTCTCAAGAGACTCCATGTTTTCCTGTAAGTCATCTTTCATGCGTATCAATTGCTGGCGTTGTGTATGAACAGTTGCTGACAACTGCTTGAAGTCTCCTATTTAATGGAGGTCTTTCGCTTTGTCAGCTATAAGTACCACATGACTGCATTTTCTGCAAAACGAAACCCACTTTACAGTCTAAAGTTAACACATTAAGCGATTGTTTTTGATTAGTGGGAAATGTTGTGTACGAAAAATAATTAGAAATAGTTTAAATAGGTGATTTATATCTAGTTAAGTGTGAAACATAAAATGAATTGAATTTCCTTTGGCGATTTTAGGGGGGGGGCATACGCCGCGTCCGCCCCCTTGGATCCGCCTATGACTTGGGTGTTATTTACCTGTTTTTACATCAACACATATCATTAAACAATTTTTTGCAGAAAATAACTTTTGTTACAAACAACTCAATGTTTGAAAGATGATTGGTCCTTGTTAATTGAAATATTAAGACATCCAAGTGACAGTATGCTGGTTACTAGTGAGATAAGGAAGAAGCAGATCCGTTTTTATGTCAACCAGTCATTGGTCAAGGTAACATGTCTAATATGAATACCACCACCTTTTGCAAAACGGTGGGTGGAGTCTAAACTCTGCAGGTGTGCGCGACGTCACTTGTCAACTTGTCTATATGATGACTTTTTTTAATGGGTGCAAGTTTAGAAAATATTTGTTTTATAAACATCTTTTGTTATGATTTTGTCAATGCAAATCTTTTAAATTAAATGCTACCATGCCAAAACACCTGCCATTATTTAATTTGTTTACGCTTTATATATATATTAGAACTTGTGTGCCTTAATTTTAGACAAGGGACTTAGGTATTTTTTTTTTCTTTTTTGCTTTGCTAAGTGTTATTGTTGTGACTTTGTCTTTTTATTTGAATTTTAGAAAGACGACTATAACGTTTTAACAATTAAAATAATATAAAAGAATCAGGTGAGCTCCCTATGTCCCTAAGGGCTAACTTGAGTATGTTTACAATATTTGAAATGATATGAAGGATGGTCAAAAGTTGGTTTATACATATGCAAACAAGATCTTGATACATATTGCACTGGTACTTACTGGTTATTGCGGACATGGCAGACATGACATATCAGCTGACTGTGGTCCTCACAGAATCCTGTCAGTTTTTCTTTCTTGTGCTCCTGGCATTGATCAAGTTCACATATAATTATTAGTTTCAGGCCATTTGGCGTATGTTTTTCTTGCCCAAGAGTGCATGTTTCTTATAAAGATAGTTATGGTACTCTACACATTCGCCGCAGTAAAATTTAGAACATTCCTGACAATAAATTTCAGCCTCTGTGTTTCCGTCATTTTCCGGACAGGTAAAACAGGAAAAATCAAAGGACATGTCTGATCCGCTTTGAATTGAACACTCTTAATTTGAAGCCAGTTTTTGTCATTATTGTGTTACTTCCTTCTTGTTAACTTAAACATGGAAATTAAATCTTATTGGTCCAGTCATATGACTGTGTATAGTGTGGTACATCAGTTGCTACACGTACCCATATTGTATTACCAATATCAGTTAGTTTATTAGCAAACAACACTATTAACTATTTACAACATGATATAGTTTAGAACACTTTTTACATGTATATGCTGTTGAATTTGATAAGTCTCATAAATTATCAATTCATCTACAGAAATACATCGTATATTTTTTACTCATGGCAAGAGTAGCTATGAAAATGTAAATGTAGATATAATAAAATTTTAGCAAAATAAACACACAATCTGAAATTGAGGGCTGTAAATATCATCAGAGACGTGTAAGAGGTTTACACAACTTCATAAGTTACCAATGGGAGTGTATAGGCTACTGGGTTGTCTCTCGTCCGTCAGTCTGTGCGTAAGTGCGTGAGTTAACCTTTTCTCCCCACAAATTATTTCCCTGAACTGGTAGACAAATTTTAATGAAACTTTACAAGAATGATCCTTGGGTGACCCGCTTTCAAAATTGTTCTAAAGATTCCGGTCCATTTTATACTGGTCTGTTGGACTAGTGTTGTTGACTTAAAATATATTAAAACATTTTAAACTTCAAAAATCTCAGAAATTATCAGGGTAATGTCTTTACTATTAGGTGTTTATCATCATCTAGTGGTCGACTACTAAGGTTGTTCAAGTCATGCTGTTGGGTAAAAACAGAAGCGCAATGGTAGTGTACCGGACTTGGAGGAATTGTGTTGAATTAGTTCAATCGGTAGGCAGAGTTGGGACTCTTAAATAGTACAATGTTTGAAATTAAATCAAACAGTTCACAGTAAGCCATCACAATCCTTTGTAACACAGTGGTAGTGCATGAGAATAGTGGTGTCCCTTGGTTCAAACCCAGCTGGGGCAGTCAGTAGATGGGTTTTTACTGGCATCTCCAGCGATGTTCAATATAACAGAAACAACACATTAAACTTTTCATCATTTTATGTTGGCTATTGTTTTCACCATATCTCATTTTTTACACTTATTATGCAGAACAAGAGGGATATGAGACCACATGTCTCTCACCTATGTCGATGTAAGCGAGCTTTAACAGTGGTAATGTTTGAAACAACACATTTAAACTGTTATAGCTTGCCATCTTTTAAAACTAATGCTTGTGAACTTGGCATAAATTACACAAATCTTTTCCTTTTTATATATAATTTATGAGCTGTGTCAAGCCAACATGGGTCTTATGCTATATGTTTCCAGTGCAGCCTTTGCTCAGTCAGGTAAGGAGCTACCATGTCCGCTAATGAGACCACCAAACCTTGGGTAACTTTATATGGCATAAGGCCCATTTTCGCATGAAAAAAGCACATATTTAGTGGGATATTTTATTTTTTACGGCATTAGAACAAATGTTTTCATAAAAAAACACTTATTTTAAATAGTCAAGTTTAGAATAGGTTAATGTTGACAGCATTTAGCTACCACACAGCAGTTTCATAGAGATGTTCTCATCAACATGTTGAATACAAATGATGAAAAATGACCACACTCAGACGAGCTAAAAATGACAAACGACACTTAGAATTTTGAACAATACAAAGTCCTGGCCAAGGGGGATAAGCATGTAAATAGCCAAGGGCGATAAGCATGTTAAAAAGAACAGATATAGAGACATGAGTTATTTGCATATATATGTTTACATAAACAATTGGCAGTGTTGTCAGTAAATATAAGAAATAAAAAAGATGTTTATATCTTTATTAATATCTTTAGTGAATTTAAAACATATACATCTCTTAAATTAAAGTTAAAATTATTCAATTTCTGAACTTTAAACAAAACAACTGACAAATTATAATGTATAATCTTCATTTCTATTAATAAAATACTCTTATATATTTAGATATAGCGGTTATTAAATTAATTTAACTTAAGATAGTTAAAATATTTAATAATCCAAAACAAAATGAGTCATTGTGACAATATTGTTTTGATTTGATGTGTCATTTTGAATATGAAATATTTGTTAAATATCATTATCACATAAACATCAGTTTGAACAATACAATGTACTTGACACACTGACTCAGACAATATTCATAAAAATATTTATACCATTACATGCACATCATGAACAATATCATAAAATAATGTTTATAAACAAGAATTAAACATTCTCTCAAACAAAATTATTCCAATAGACAATGTATTTATACAATCCGTTCAAACTAAGTTTTGATTAAATAAATTAGTTTTTATTTTAGTCCTTTCAAACTTAGTTTTGATTAAATTATTTTGTTTTTTTTAGGGGGGGGGGGGGCAAATAAAGTTTGAATATGATTCAATTTAAATTTCGTAATTTTATCAGTATGGTAAAGATTGCTTTCATGGGATATTTGTACTAGTTTCATACAGGAAATATTGAATATGTTTTATTCAGACAGTCAGCGGGTCTTTTATACAGAGTATACAAAACTGTAACACTGTTTTAAATGATGTCTGTATATATCAACGTGTAAATTATTATAAATAAACATCATTCTTCTGCAACAATTACTGTGCCTTAAACACTAAAATGTAGTCGCGAAGGACTCCCACAACAATTGAGCCTGTGTGCTTACTGTAGTAGACAGATGTTGGTTGGGTCACAACATCCATCGGTGTAACCACCTCTGCTAGTCTCTTTCTCCCATCTCTCTCCACCTGGAGGATTGTGTTGGCCCAGCCTCCACACACCAGAACTTGTCCAGAGCCTGTCACATGGATTCCAATTGGCAGAGATGCAAAACGCCAATCAATTGCAGGGTCAGTGAGTTTGGAGATCACCATGCCATACCTTGACAGGGTGACCAGCTGGTTACAGGCCTGGTTCGCCACATAAATCCTGTCTCCATCTGGACTCACTGCACAGGAGGTGACTGTGGATAGGAAGACAGTGATGATGAGGTGTCGTTTATTTATGGAAACAAAGGTCATGATATAAAATGTTCTTGTTATATAATGAAGTCCAGCTGTTGTGTATACATGTATATAAAACACTTACTTAAACTAATGAGCATGAATAAATATACATTCAAGAACTCCGTAGACATAAACGACAGAAAATGTCTTCTTTAAAGACCAGTAATGTTGTATTTTGAATTTGGTTTATTGATCTTCTTTATTTTGGCACATTGGTTAAGTGCTTAATTTAAGGAATACTTATCGACGACATCGTTGTATAACATCAATATAATTATGATTGTTAACTTATTATGCTAAAAATACGTTATTGATTTGCAATTCATTTGCATTTGTGAATATGCATATTAAACATTTTAGATTTTGATCAGCTCATTATTTACAAAACATACATTTATTTGACAAGATTACTGGTATGTTAAGCTTCTTGATATCTTGATGTCAATGACAGTAGAAGCATTGGTATTTAAGGAAATTTAGAATAATGATAGTGATAATTATTACCTGTTATACAGTCTAGTACTAGTCTAGAGTTACTAGCATCATCGTACATCTTGCTCACAAGTCTTCCATCCACATTATAGTGATACAGAGCACTTCCAGCTGCTATATACAGGTTACCCTGGTGATGGGCAATACCCATGCAATTATGTTGGAGCTTCAGTGTCCTATCCTTTATCAATTGACCATTGGTCACTCTGATGAAGTTGACCTGACCTAACACAGTAACAGCCACACGACTGGAGTCAATGCTGCACATGGACAATGGTTTACCAGGCAAGTCACAGTGGGTCACCACCTTGTAGGTCGGATCCAGAAGCTTCACTTTCTTGTTGTTGTGGTCTGCTATGAGGAGTTCTCCAGCAGCTGTCTCACAGATACCTGATATATGGCAAGTGGTCCCATCATCTGTAATTTTCACACAATACTCCTTACTACTCTTCACTTTTATGATTGAATCAGGCTTGCTAACTGCACTAGGTTGATGGGCCTGGCCCAGCTGGTGTGATAAGCTTGATACTCGATCAGACATCTGGTCTGACCTGCTCAAATCACGTGTTTGGTTTCCAGGGCTATACTGTCTAGAAGAACTGGATTCTGGATTTGACATTTTAACCTTGAACCCTGGAGTTGTTTTGTTTCCAGGGTCAGTCCGTCTGGATGCTGCATATTTATTCTGTCTGTCTACTGTGTTTTGTGTTGTCCATTTAGCAATTTGTGATTGCTTCACTGTGCACAGTATTTGTCCCAATCCTGAAAGAGTGGAAAGGGTTGTCTTGATGGTCGTGTCAGGATTAAAGGTCAGTGTCCTCTCATTATTTGTTGCCATTTCTTGTAAACCTCATTCTACCTTAAGGGACTGGTCAAGGCATTTTCTATAATTGATAAAACTCCGTGCTTCACTTTTGTCTTTTCTTCTAAACAAATCTTCTTTCAAGCATGTAATATTTTTGATGGACTTAGTGCAGTTTTCGATGTCATTTTGAATAGATGTCCTCATGGTGGCCAGAAATGTGTCCAACTCCTTCTTGGTTTTCTTCTCCAGTTGAGCCAAAGAATCATTAATTGCCTTTCGTAAAGCATTGATTTCTTCCAGAATTTTCTTGTAATATTTCTCAAGAGACTTCATATTTTCCTCGAAGTCATTTTTCATATGTTTCAACTGCTGGCATTGTGTATCAACAGTTGCTGACAACTGCTTGAAGTCTTCTATTTGATGGAGGCCTTTCACTTTGTCAGCTATGAGTACCACATGGCTGCATTTCCTGCAAAAAAAAACACACTTTACAGCATTTATTTGTGTATGTACTTAAGTGTAACATAGCTTTTTTTATAACCCACACAAACTAAGGAATTAAGTATGTTGGTCTTTGCATGTCATGGTTTTCCTGACTCAAACAACCAACACAGTCTTGGCATATTCAAATAGTTTGTGTTACAAAATGTGGCACCATAAAATACAGATAATGTTCAAATAATAACACACCGCAAAAATTCAGCAAGAGTTATTAACCTGTTTTTACTATATAAATACCCTTTAAGGGACTTGTTCACAGATTTTGGCATGTTTTGAAGTTTGTCATTAAATGCTTTAAATTGATAAATATAAACATCAGAACTAAAGAGCTCCAATATAAAAACAAGAATAAAAGAAAAAAAACGAAAAAAAAAACGAAAGTTTACCAATCCGTCTTCACGTGTGTGTGTAATTCAGAGTTTATGTTCGGGTCGTCATTGAGTCTTTACGACTACATTATGTGCGGACCTGACCATCCGTCTTCACATGGGTTGCCATTTATTTTATACATTGTAAAACCATCCACGTGTTGTTACAAAATATAACGATGACACAAGAAATCAAAATTTTAAAATTGTTTCGCGTCTGAGACACTTTATAATTTTATCAATTTCTAACGATGATTTTTCGTAAACGAAAGTGTATTTTCAGTATAAGTCATTAGTGTTATTTCGCACACTGATGTACATTGTTAATTTATTACTTGAATCTATGACAAAAAGTTGAAAAATTCTCATTTTGATAAAGTGTGAACAAGTCCCTTTAAACCACTGTTTTCGGAAAGTAACCCTTGATATTAACTATTATAAGTTGAAAGATGATATGTCCTCGTTAACAGAAATATTTAGAGAATGCTTTGAACTGAGAAAATCCAAGTTAGAATGCTGGTTGTATGTGAGGAAAGGAAGAAGCCTAACAGTTTCAACCTTCCATTGGTCAAGGTCACATTAATTACATAGTTGCAATAATCCAACGCCCAGCTATATTGACCCTCCGGGACGCTGGTGTACGAATGTACTCATAAAAGCTCAGAGCATTCAAGAAGAACTAATTAATTACACATTTATTGATGACTTTTTGTAAGGCTTCAAGCTGGGTACATTATTGTTATATGAACTTAGTCTATGCATAGCTTTTCAAGTATGTGCAAAAATACTGCTAGTAGTTCATTTTGACACTTTTCTGATGTGCCTAATTTATTTCAGGCGATGGACCCACGTATTTTTTATCCCTCTGGTATTGTGAACTTTTTATTTGAACTTTAGAAAGATGGCAAGTTATGTTTGACAGTTGAAATAATATTAAAGGTATCAGGTGATCTTGATGACTTGTACTTACTGGTGATTGTGGACATGACAGGCATGACATATCAGCTGACTGTGGTCCTCACAGAATCCTGTAAGTTTTTCTTTCTTGTGCTCCTGACATTGCTCTTGTTCACCCACATTGGTCTTAGGCCACTGGCTGATGTTTTGTTTGCTCAAAACTGCATGCTTCTTGTAAAGAAAGTTATGATGCTCAACACATATGCTACAGTAAAATTTAGAACATTCCTCGCAGTACCATTCAGCCTCTGTGTTTCCATCATTTTCCTGGCAGCTAAAACAAGAAAAATCAAAGAGCAAGTCTGATCCTCTTTGTATTGAACTCTTAAAATTGGATGCCATGTATGGTCACTATTGGTTACTTCCTTTTTTGTCAACTAAAACACTGAAATTAAATATTGTTTACCAAATTCAGGTGATATCCGGTCATGTGACTGTATATAATATCCTTCTATAGTTGTTACATTTACCAAATCGTATTTCCAAAATCAATGGGTGTATAAGGAAGCTATTTACAGCATGATATGGTTTACAATGTTTAAAGAACACTTTTTATATGTACATGCTTTTGAATTTGAGTCTTACAATAATACATTCATCTACAGAGAGACAAGGTATATGTTTGACTCATGGCAAGAGTTTAACTTCAGGGAACTAAATTCCAAATTTAGTAAATAAAAAATACACATTAAATCCTAAATTGAGGGCTGTAAATAAAATTGTTAGAGGATAAGTGGGTACGTTAACAATTGGGCGCTTTAAAGGGAGACTGTACGATTTTCATATGTGTTAAAATGTAATACATTGATAAAAATATGTTACAATAACACAAAATAGGCAAGAAAAAATATTCATTGAAGAAGAATTTCATAAAATGCAGCAAAGACAAGTTAGCGCTGGTTAAAGCCGATGCCGACACTTTTACTCGTATTTGCTAGGAAACAAAATTGTGTCTTTGTATCGTTTGAACGAATCTGCACTAAAACTAAATTTAGATTCACATTGTACATGCATGATATATATGCTGGCGAATTCGGCTGGAAGCCTTTTTCGATTTCAAAATAAAACATCTGGCTTATTTCGCATTTTACGACACATGTTCTTCTTAACTTTTCTTTTAATTTATATTGAAATATATGTATAACAAGTTTTTTTTACACATTTGATATAAATTCATAAATATTTGACAAAATCGTACAGTCTCCCTTTAAGGACACTGGGTTGTCTGTAAGTCTGTGAGTGAGTGTGTGCGTTAACTTTTTCTTCTAAGACTTCTACTCCTGAACTGATTGGCAAATTTTAATGAAACTTTATCAGAATGATCCCTGGGCGACTCTCTTTCAAAGTTGTTTTTATCATTCCGGTCCATTTCATATGCAGGTTACCTTAGCTTAAAATAGATTAAATATAATTTAATTTCAATAATGTTCTTTTAAACAGCTTAAATGTTAGGTGTGTAGTATCGTCTAATGGTTGACCATTTATTTTGTTCAACTCATTCCGTCCTGTCAAAATTGGCTGTGGCCCAGGGGTCAAATTGATTTGTATAGACTTATAAATCAAATTGACTAAACATCTCTAAAAATCGACAAGGCTCAGAGATGTAATACTTTGCGTGTAACATCATAGGGTGGTCCTCTACCAAGTTTGTTCAAATCATCTTACTATAAAAGGCATGTTCTTGAAACTTAATAGGCAGGTAGATTTGAAATTTAATAGTCCGGTAGATTTGAAACTTAATTAACAGGCAGGTAGATTTGAAACTTAATAGGCAGGTAGATTTGAAACTTAATAGGCAGGTAGATTTGAAACTTAATAGGCAGGTAGATTGGAAACTAAATAGGCAGATAGATTGAAAACTAAATAGGCAGGTAGATTTGAAACCTTATTAATAGGCAGGTAGATTTTAAACTTAATAGGCAGGTAGATTTGAAATTTAATATGCAGGTAGATTGGAAACTTAATTTATAGCAGGTAGATTTTAAACTTAATAGGCAGGTAGATTTGAAATTTAATATGCAGGTAGATTGAAAAGTAAATAGGCAGGTAGATTTGAAACTAAATAGGCAGGTAGATTTGTAACTTAATAGGCAGGTATATTTGAAACTTAATGGGCAGGTGGATTGGAAACTAAATAGGCAGTAAGATTTGTAACTTAATAGGCAGGTAGATTTGTAACTTAAAAGGCAGGTTGATCTTATTGATGGCATGTGCATTGCACAAATAACATTTATTTAGTTATTGCCCTTTGTTAACTTATAACATTGACATTTGAATGGGGCATATCTTGCAAACTATAGAAATTATCAACTTGGAATTTAATAAGAAGATAGATCTTATTTAATTGAAGTTCAGTACACAAGAACCATAACTCTTGCTTTCATTATTGTGCAGTTATTGCCTTCATGCATTTTCATTCTGAAACTTTTTCTATGGCATATCTTGACTATAAATTTCATATGCATCAAGCTTTAATTGTTGGGAAACCAGTTCTTAAAACTGAACTGCCTATGCTTGTTGAAAAAGCAGGTGTGACATTGACAGTTCTAGTTTAAATTGAGTGAAACTTTCTTTAGGACCTTACCGGTAATGACTTAAGGCCCATTTTAACGATTAGTGTTCATACTGTATTAAAGTAAAAACAGCTTTAAGGTATTTCATTGCAATGCATAAAAAGGATTTAGAAATAATGGATAAATTGTTTCGTCAAGCGTTTTAAATATTTTCAATGAAGGAATTAGAGGTTTTTCAGTGGTCATCCATTTTATTACGTCAGAAACTGATTTCACAATCTATCTTGTACTTTATTAATAGTTGAGACTACATGTCTGGGAAGTGTCAAAGTCAGCTTCTGTGATTAGTTTGTGTTGGGCATTTGGCGTCTTGCATCATTAGCTAATGCTTTCTCAACAAAAAGCTCACATACTCCAACAGGGCGGCTTCAAGTATTTGTCATCAAGTAGTCTAATGTCAATCATGCTCAGTCAAAAGCTATTTAACAGTATGTTGGTTAATTTATACAAATTTAATTTTTACAACAATTAAAACAATCATTCAGCTGATTTAGCCGAGCATAAACAGAAGCTTGCCACAGTAGTATTATGTATCCTCTGCCTCCACATGTCGTAATATGTAGAAAGTTGTAATAACTTGTGGACATTCAAACTTGAAAAAAACGCATATTTTATACATCTTTTGCAATCTGTCTGTTTCCTTCATGTTATTTTCAAAATAAATCCTAAAATATTTAAGATATATAAATACTTTCGCTGTAGGCTTTCTTAGAATTGGTTCAATCCCGTCTATGGACAGAGTAGTTTTATGGGACTACATTACTTCAATAATAATTAAATACAATACAAAATTACTACAATGTATGAGATAAATTGTCTATTCACAGTAAGCTATTACAATCCTTTGTATCACAGTGAAAGTGTATAGGAATATATGTATCCCGGAAAAGCAACCTGTTGGAAACCCACTAACCTGCTGGTAAAAATAAAGCTGAGACATTTATAATCCTTTCAAAATCACAAACCTTATTAACCGTTATTATTTTAACTAAGCTATCATTGGTTGATAACATGGACCAGTGTTGTTTGCACATATGGATAAGTGGGGTTTTCTCAAGTCGTGCGATTTCCGGGATCAGTCTATTCCAGCTCGGCGCCCCAGTTAGTAAGATGGGTTTTTACTGGCATCTCTATCAATGTTGACTATAACAAAAACAACACATATAAAACTTTTCATCATTTAATTCAGGCTACTGTTTTCATCACATCACATTTATTACACTTATTATGCAGAACAAGAGGGCTCTGAGAACACATGTCTCTCCTATGTCGATGTTGGCGAGCTTTAACAGTTGTAATGTTTGAAACAACACATGTAAACTGTTATAGCTTGCCATCTTTAAAAACTAATGCTTTTGAACTTGGCATAAATTACCAAAAACTTTTCCTTTATATATTTATATATATTAATATATATATAATATATGAGCTGTGTCAAGCCAAAATGGGTCTTATGCCATAATAATGCGTCCAGTGAAGCATTTACTCAGTGTGGTACGGAGCTACCACGTCCGCTAATAAGACCACAAAACCTTGTGTAACTTTATATGGCATAAGGCCCATTTTCGCATGACGCAGCTCATATTTAGTGGGATATTTTATTTTAAAAGTATTAGAACAAATGTTTACATAATAATACTTATTTAAAATATTGAAGTTTAGCATAGGTAAATGTTGACAATTGAGCATAACTTAATGTTGACAATTTAGCATAGGTTAATGTTGATAATTTAGCATACGTTAATGTTGACAATTTAGCATAGGTAAGTGTTCAAAATTTAACATAGGTTAGTGTTGACAATTTAGCATAGGTTAGTGTTGACAATTTAACATAGGTTAGTGTTGACAATTTAGCATAGGTTAAAGTTGACAATTTAACATAGGTTAGTGTTGACAATAAGCATATGTTTGTGTTGTCAATTTAGCATAGGTTAATGTTGACAATTTAGCATAAGTTAATGTTGACAATTTAGCATAGGTTAATATTGACAATTTACAATAGGTTAATGTTGATCATTTGGCATAGGTTAATGTTGCCAATTTAGCATAGATTAGTGTTGACAATTTAGCATATGTTCGTGTTGACAATTTAGCAAAGGTTAATGTTGAAAATTTAGCATAAGTTAATGTTGACAATTTAGCATAGGTTAATGTTGATAATTTAGCATAGCTTAATGTTGACAATTCAGCATAGGTTAGTGTTGACAATTAAGCATATGTTTATGTTGACAATTAAGCATAGGTTAATGTTGAAAATTTAGCATAGGTTAATGTTGACAACTTAGCACAGGTTAATGTTGAAAATTTAGCATAGGTTAATGTTGATAATTTAGCAAAGGTTAGTGTTGACAATTAACCATAGGTTAATATTGACAACTTAGCATAGGTAAGTGTTGATAATTAAGCATAGGTTTATGTTGAGAACTTAGCATAGGTTAAAGTTGACAATTTAGCATAACTCAATGTTGACAATTTAGCATATGTTAATGTTGATAATCTTTAGCATCACAAGGCAGTTTCTTAGAGATGGTTTCATCAACATGTTGACTTCGAATTATGAAAAAACACTGACCACATTAAACAAGCTAAAACTGACAAAAAGTATTTAGAATTTAATTTTATAAAAAGTCCCAAGGGAGGTACGCATGTTTAAAAGAACAGATATAGAAATATGAGCTATTTGCACACACAAAAAATGGCAGTGTCGTCAGTAAATATAAAAAATAAACTAGATGTTTCTATCTTTAATAATATGTTCAGTAAATTTAAAACAAGAGGCCACTGATGGCCCTGGGTCGCTCACCTGAGAGACTAAGATGAAAAGAAACAAAGATTAAAACTCTTCAGCAAATATTTCAAATTATTGGTATGACAAGACTGACTTTAAAAATAAGGTGTTCCTAAGTATTCACAATAGGCCTATATAGAAAATTACCCCACCCACCCTGGCGGCCATGTTTTTAATACCCAGATTTTTGTTAAATATATATATAAGGAAAATGCTTCTTACATACATATAGAAAAAAAATGCCCCACCCCCTGGCGGCCATGTTTTTCCACTGATCACGACCATTTTCATACTCATCCGACAAATCAATAAAACCAATGTTTAGACCAAGTTTCATGATGATTGGCCAAAAAAATGTAACTTTAAGAGTGTTCACAAGCTTTTTTACTATATAAATATAAGGAAAATTACCCCCCCCCCCCTGGCGGTCATGTTTCTAGATGGATAAAAAAAATTTAACTCAACTTCTGTATCCAGGGAACAATTGTTCTGACCAAATTTCATGAAAATTGGGCGAAAAATGTGTCTTCTAGACTGTATACATGTTTTCACTTTATACAAATAGAGAAAACTGCCCCACCCCCTGGTGGCCATGTTTTTCCACTGATCACGACCATTTTCGAACTCGTCCAAGATATCCACAAAACCAATGTTTTGACCTATTTCATGATGATTAGGCAAAAATTGTGACTTCTAGAGTGTTCACAAGCTTTTTTACTATATAAATTTAAGGAAAACGACCCCCCCCCCCTGGCGGCCATATTTTTTTACCGATCCGAGCCATTTTCGAACTCAAACGTCGTAATCAGGAAACAAATGTTCTGACCAAATTTCATGANATTTCACGAAGATTGGACCAAAAAATGTGTCTTCTAGACTGTTCACATGTTTTCACTTAAATATATACATATAGAGAAAACTGCCCCATCCCCTGGCGGCCATGTTTTTTCACTGATCATGGCCATTTTCGAACTCGTCTGAGATATAAATAAAACCAATGTTTTCACCAAGTTTCGTGATGATTGGGAAAAAATGTGACTTCTAGAGTGCTCACAAGCTTTTTTTACTACATAAATTTAAGGAATATGACCCCCCCCCCTGGCGGCCATGTTTTTCAACGGACCGGAACCATTTTCGAACTCAACTCTCGTATTTAGAAAACAAATGTTCTGACCAAATGTTATGAAAATTGGGCCAAACATGTGACTTCTAGAGTGTTCACATGTTTTCACTATATACATGTAGAGAAAACGGCCCCGCCCACTGGCGGCAATGTTTTTTCACCGATCTGGACCATTTTCGAACTCTATCTATCTATCTATCAATACTGTCTAAACTCCCCTTTCGGGTATTATTGACAGGTACGCAGTCAGTGCATGATAAAAGTGTTAAACGTGAAAAAAGTGAGAAAGATAAAAGTATGGGTGAAGTGAAGTGATTTAAGAATAAAAACTGATAAAAACTTGTTTCCCGGAGTTCAAGGTGCAGATGAAAAAGGCAGGGACTGCCTAAACCCTTCAAACTCGTCCGAGATATCAATAAAACCAATGTTTTGAACAAGTTTCACGATGATTGGGCAAAAAATGTGACTTCTAGACTGTTCACAAGCCTTTTTCACTATATAAATATAAGGAAAACTGCCCCGTCCCCTGGACCATTTCGAAACTCGTCCGAGATATCAATAAAACCAATGTTTTGACCAAGTTTCGTGAGGATTGGGCAAAAATTGTGACTTCTAGAGTGTTCACAAGGTTTCTCTATAGCCATATAAGGAAAACTGCCCCGCTCCCTGGCGGCCATGTTTTTCAACGGACCGGAACCATTTTTGAAGTCAACCAATATATCATTAAGACAAACATTTTGACAAAGTAACATGAAGATTGGGCAATAAATGTGACTTCTACAGTTTTCGCAAGGTTTTTCTTTTTTTTTTTGACATAGTGACCTAGTTTTTGACCCAGCATGACCCAGTTTCGAACTCGGTCTAGGTATCATTGGGACAAATTTTCTGACCAAGTTTCATGAAGATCGGACAAGAAATGTGGCCTCTAGAGTGTTCACTAGGCAAAATGTTGATGATGGACGCACAACGGACGACGGACAAAATGCGATCCCACAAGCTCACCATGAGCATGTTGTGCTCAGGTGAGCTAAAAATATACTTCTCTTAAACAAGTTTAAATTATTTAATTTCTGAACTTTAAACAAAATTACTGACAATTAACAATTTATAATCTTCATTTCTATGAATAAATACTTATTATATATTTAGATATAGTGGTCAGACAATTATTTAAACTTAAGATAGTTGAAATAAATGTTAAATAAAATTTAAAACAGTACAAAATGAGTCCTTGTGACAATATTGTTTTTATTTGATGTGTCATTTGGCAAATGATAAGTGTTGTAAAATATGCTGTTCGTATAAACAGGTTTGAACAATACTTGACTCACAAAATATTAATTAGACTATTAATTAGAGTATTAATACCATTACATAAATATGTTGTTTTTTTTGCAAATAATGTTTGAGCATATATCAATGTAAATTTCATAATGATAACAGCATGGTAAATATGGGGAATTTATAATAGTATCATACAGGGAATATTGAAAATGGTGTATTCAACCAGTTACTGTGTCTTATATACAGAGAGTATTCAAAACTGTAACACTGTTTTAAATGATGTCTGTACATAGGATAAATTATTAAAAAAGAAAATCATCCTTCTGTAACAATCACTGTGCCTTAAACACTGCAATGTCATCGTTGTGCATTCCCGCAATGATTGAGCCTGTGTGTTTACTGTAGCAGACAGATGTCAGGCAAGCCTCAACATCCAATGTGACCACCTCTGCCACTCTTCGTCTCCCATCTCTATCCACCTGGATGATTGTGCGGGACCAGTGCCCACATACCAGAACTTGTCCTGAGTCGGTCACATGGAGGCCTGGTACTAACATAAGATCTGTAAAGTCCAGTGCAGGATCAGTGAATCTCGAGATCTCTTTGCCATCCCTGGACAGTGTTACAAGCCGTAGACTGTCCTCGTTGGCCACATAAATCCTGTCTCCATCTGGACTCACTGCACAGGAGGAGATTGTGTCTAGGAAGACAGTGATGATAAGGTAAGGTTTGTATATGGAAACAAAGATAATGATATGAAAAGTCTAATGTTTTTTTTACATAATCAAGTCCAGCTTTCGTGTAGTATTCAATACATAAATAAAACAATGAATATCATTAATGAACATTAATAAATATATATTAAAGAAGTATTTTGACATTAAGTATATAAAATGTCAAATATAAACACCTGTAAAAACTACGGCTGTATTGTGAATGTTTTATATTGTGCTTCATTATTTTGGTCGTTGTCTAACTTCGATGTAATTATGATAGTTAACTTATTATGATAAAAATTCTGTCTTCATTTGCAAATCATTTGTATTTGTGAAGATGCATACATATATTTTGCAATTAGTTCAACATGTTCAGCTCATTATTTACAAAACATAGATTTGTTTGATAAGATTACTGGTATATGAAGCTTATTAATTCTTGATTTCAATGACAGAAGAAGCATGGGTTTAAACAATTGGAAAATTATAATAATTATACTGATAATTATTACCTGCACCTCCATCAGATGTAACCTCGTACATCTTGCTAACCAGTCTTCCATCCATAGTATAGTGATACAGAGCAGTACCATCTGTAATGTACAGGCTATCCTGGTGATGGGCAATACCCGTACATTTATGTTCGAGCGTCAGTTTTGTGTCTTTTATCAACTGACCGTTGGTCACTCTGATGAAGTGGACTTCATTGCCATCTGCAGCAACAGCCACCTGACTGGAGTCAATGCTACACATGGACCATGGTCTACCAGGCAAGTCACAGTGGTCGACCACCTTGTAGGTCTGATCCAGTAGCTTCACATTCCTGTTGCTGTTGTCTGTGATGAGGATTTCTCCAGCAGCTGTCTCACAGATGCCTGATATAGCGCAATGGTGTGAATCACCCTTTATTCTCACATCATAGCCCTTGCTTTTTCTTCTCTCCACTTTTATGATTGGATCAGGATTGCTTACTGCACCTGGTTGATATCCCCGGACAAGCTGGTGTGAGGAACTTTATACTGGATCAGATACCTTACCTTGCCTGTTCTGATCACTTGTAAGGTTTCCAGGGCTATACTGTGTAGATGAACTGGATTCTGAATTTGACATTTTTTCCATGAATTCTGGTGTAATTTGGTTTCCAGGGTCAGACTGTCTGGTGGCTGTAGGTTTATTCTCTCTGGTAACTTCGGTATGTGTTGTCCTTTTTGCAGGTTGTAATTGTTTTATTTTGTTCAGTATTTGTCCCAATCCTGAGAGAGTGGACAGGGTTTGTAGGATGATTGGATCAGGATTAAAGGTCAGTGTCCTCTTATTCTTTGGCATCATTTCTTGTAAATCTGTTTCTACCTCGAGGGACTCGTCAAGGCATTTTCTATACTTAATAATACTCAGTACATCACTTTTGTCTTTTCTTCTTAAATCTTCTTTCAAGCACGTTATATGTTTTATGGTCATAGTGCAGTTTTCGATATCATTTTGAATATATGTCCTAAACGTGGCCAGAAAAGAGTCCAACTTCTTCCTTGTATTCTTCTCCAGTTGATCCAAAGAATCATTAATTGCCTTTCGTAAAGCATTGATTTCTTCCAGAGTTTTATTGTAAGATTTTTCAAGAGACTTCATATTTTCTTCAAAGTCGTCTTTCATTTGTATAAACTGCTGGTGCTGTGTATCAAGAGTTGCAGACAACTGCTTTAAGTCTCCTTTTTCATGCATATCTTTCACTTTGTCAGCTATAAGTACAACAGGACTGCATTTCCTGCAAAACAAACCCACTGTTCATCATGTATGCATTTTGCTAAGTATTTTCAATATTCCTAGATATACAATTTATTTTGAATCATATTAATTTGTCACATGAAATATCTTTAAAAACATGTATTTTGCTGTATTTTTTTAAATGTAGGAATTTCAATTGACCTTCCAAAATAAATGTTTGAACACTGTAATTCAGACCAGAAGGAAACTTAGTACAAAATAATAGTTTTCTTACACACTGTTATGAAGAGAATACTGATTGGTTTTAGTAGATTATCGATTTTAAATCACAAGCGGTCTTATATATTAATATTTATCCCTATCTTTGAAGCAATGAGGCACCTGTCCAACGCTTCCACCAGCTTTTAAAAGTGAAAGTCCTGACTTCCATGGCTTAAATTTTTGAAGTCCCAGTCTTGAAAAGTCCTCTTATATTTCAGTATTGAACTTTGGGCATTGGAATTTTAATTTGTGTTTTTTATATGTTTTTTTATATGTTTTTTTTATATGTCCTTCTAGCCAAAAGTTTCATCCATTCCTATTGATTCCACATATTTTGAAATTTATTACAAAATCTTCATAAAACTTGAACTCCGCCATGGCCGGTCCCAAGCCCGGATGAGAAAGGAGGAGGGTTGTGCGCAGGGCCAGCACCCCAGCCACATAAAAAATCAACACGCTACAGAAACCAACACCAAAGAAAACAACAATACCGGACCAAGGATGGAAGCACGAAAGGAAACTGGACCTAGGACGGCTAATCACCCGATAGCAGATATCCTTGGACCAAAGTCATCACGGCGGGTGGGCTGCTGGAATGTTAGGACACTCTACCAGACCAGAAAGCTAGCCCAAGTGGTGAAGGAGATGGAGAGCTATGGAATCAGCTTGCTAGGAGTAAGTGAGGCGAGATGGACAGGCACTGGAAAGAGACAGCTTGCATCAGGACAAACCATAGCCTTCTCAGGAAGATCAGATGACCAGCATGATCGAGGAGTAGCACTGATTATGGACCAAGAAGCACACAAAAGCCTGATAGAGTGGAAGCCTATCAACGAAAGACTCATGTCAGCAAGATTCAACTCTGTATACGCTAAACTAACAATTGTAGTTTGCTATGCACCGACAGAAGTTGCGGAAGAAACAGAAAAAGACGCCTTCTACGACCAATTACAAGAGGTCATTGAAACAACACCAAAACATGATGTCCTTCTTGTCTTAGGAGATTTGAATGCGAAAGTCGGACAGGACAATACAGGTAAGGAATCCACAATGGGCACACAGGGATGCGGAATAAGAAATGACAATGGTGAAAGATTGGTAGAGCTATGCATAGAAAACAACATGGTTATTGGGGGCACCATTTTTCCACGCAAGAAAATCCATAAGGTAACATGGAAATCACCAGACGGACAAACCGATAACCAGATTGACCATATCATCATCAACAGGAGATGGAGGGGCAGTTTGCAAGATGTAAGAGCGATGAGGGGAGCAGATGTTGGCAGTGATCATACACTCGTCATAGCCAAGTTAAAGCTAAAATTGAGAAGAGTCAAAAGAAAAGGAGAACAAAGGAATCCACGCCTTGATGTAGGAAAGCTCAAAGATCCTATGGTCAAGAAAAACTTCCAGATTGAGCTGAAGAACAGGTTTAGTCTGTTTAATGACCAGCAGGAAATGAATATTAGTTCATTCAATCAGGAGATTCTTGGAGCTGGAATGAAGGTTCTTGGCACAGTACGAAGGAAGAAGGAACAGTGGATATCCCAGCAGACATGGAGCAAGATTGATGAACGGAAGGAGGTGAAGAAGAAGTTGTTGCAGACAAAGTCGGAGCGGATAAAACAGCAGCTGAAAGACGCTTATGCAATCTTGGACAGAGACGTGAAGAGACATGCTAAAGCAGACAAGAGGAAATTTATTGACAATCTGGCAACTGAAGCCGAAGATGCAGCTGCAAAGCAAGATATGGGCACGCTGTATAAGATCACAAAGATATTGACAGGAGGATTTACTTCTACGGAAGTTCCAGTGAAGAATTTGAAAGGGGAAATTGTTTCCACTGACATAGAAAAACTGAGCTGTTGGAAAGAACACTTTGAGAGAGTACTCAACAGTGTGGATCCATCCACTGAAGCAGTTATTGCTCCTGCAGAAATCCCACTTGACATCAATACAGAGCCACCAACTGTACAAGAGATTAGACAGGCCATCAAGAAGTTAAAGAATGGAAAAGCCCCAGGTATAGACAGGATACAAGCAGAGTTGCTTAAAGCGGAGGAACAGATCACTCCTACAGTACTTGCTAGTATACTACGGAAAGTATGGATCTCAGAAACAGTACCTGAGGATTGGAAGGTGGGACTAATAGTGAAACTGCCGAAAAAGGGTGACCTTACAGACTGCAACAATTGGAGAGGTATAATGCTGCTGTCAATGACCAGTAAGATCTTTAGCAGAATTGTGCTTGACAGAATTTCAGCTAGTGTAGATAAACTGCTGCGGAAAAACCAAGCCGGTTTCAGGAAAGGTAAGTCATGTGCAGATCAGATTTTCACACTCCCACAAATCATAGAGCAAAGTCACGAATGGGACGCAACCATCTATGCGAATTTTATTGACTTCCAGAAAGCATTTGACAGCGTGAACAGGCCAGCATTATGGAGGATTTTAGCTCATTATGGAATCCCATACAAGACTATCTCTGTCATCAAGATGCTTTATTCAGATTTCAGTGCCAAAGTAATCTGCGAAACAACTCTCACAGAGAACCTTGAGATAAGGACAGGCGTGAAGCAGGGGTGTGTACTGTCCCCTCTACTATTTTCGTTGTGCATCGACTGGCTGATGAAGGAAACCACTAAGGATGCAGTCAAGGGACTTCAGTGGACGTTCACAGAAACACTGGAGGACCTTGATTTCGCTGACGACATCGCGCTTCTCGCTCAACGCCACCGAGACATCCAAACAAAGACGGACAAGCTAGATTCTCTTGGGAAGCAGATTGGCCTCAATATCAACATAAACAAAACAAAAGTGATGAGAGTAAACGCCAAAACAGAGCAACCAGTAAACATCAACAATAGCGCTATAGAAGAAGTAGATGAGTTTGTGTATCTTGGGAGTAAAGTCAGAAGTGACGGCAATTCAGAAGAAGATGTCAATTACAGATTATCCAAAGCCAGGGGTGCTTATGCGGCATTACGGAACATCTGGAAGTCCTCCAAGCTCAATTATACCACCAAGATCAGGATTTTCAAGACCAACGTACTTTCAGTCCTGCTGTATGGTTCAGAATCCTGGAAAGTTACAAAGTCTGTTTGCCTCAAGCTTGATGTCTTTCAAAGAAGGTGTCTCAGGCGGATTCTCCAAATCTTCTGGCCAAACACTATATCCAATACAGCACTCCACCGCAAAACAGGTACAACCCCAATATCAATGCAGATCAAGCGCAAAAGATGGCGCTGGATTGGTCATGTCCAAAGGATGGAGGAAACAGCCATTCCCAGGGTTGCAATGCGATGGACACCCATTGTACGTAGAAAAAGAGGTCGACCAAAAGAGACATGGCGCCGGTCAGTGGAAAAGGAGATGAGAAATAAAAATTGGAGCTGGGGCCAGTTGCGGACATGGGCAAAGGACCGGGTACATTGGCGAGCTTTGGTGGAGGCCTTATGCGCCAATAGGCACGAAGAGGATTAAGTAAGTAAGTCATAAAACTTGAGTTAATAAACTGTTGTTTTTTTTCAATTTATCACACAGATGGGTTTTTTTGTTTGTTCGGTAACTGGTTTTTATAACATTGCCGGGAGTTGTGGAGTCAGGCAAAGTATACTTATTGAAGTCCTATCTATTTTTAATGCGTTTTAAAAGGGAACACAATTGTACGAGTCATTAAAAAGCTGTTCTCAGTTGAAACTTTTCTTGATTAGTTGATCTACATTTTTTTTTATTATACTGTACAAGCTAAATACGAAATCCTAATTGTGAAGAGTTCTCATATTCAAAACTCCAACAAAAATTCTTGAAAATGTGAATTACGTAATGGGTGGATTCTAATTGAACATGCATAAATCAAGTAATGCTATGTGCGAGCATAGAGCATTGATCATTTTAAGTAATAACGACAAACCAACAAGTGCATATACATTTAGATTGAATGTAACGTGTACCAACTATTTTCAGAATAAATTAGGCAAAAGGGAAAGTGAAGTGACAGACTGTCCAGGGGTAGGTGTAAAGATTGGTATTTGGGTCGGTTGGTACACAGACCAGTTGTTTCTCTGTGATATCTTGAGATTATTTTGACCTACAAACATGCAAATTGGTATGATAGTTACTTTCGAGTAAAGGAAGACACCTTTCAATTTTGAGGTCAATAGATCAAAGGTGAAGGTCTCAGGGGAATTTCACAGTAAATATGGTTCCGTACAATAGACAAATGTATTGAGAATGCTTTGACCTATGATCGCGCAAATTTGTATATTGGTTTCTTAGATGAAAAGGAAGAAGCCGATTGTTTTTTAGGTCACAAGGTCAAAGGTTAATGTCACATGGGTTTGGAACAGAAAATTAGTTTCGGCACTACTGTATATTTTGAAAAGAAAAGACTCTGATGTGCGATCATACAAATTGGTATAGTGGTTACATGGGTGGAAAAAGAGCAGCCTTTTTATTTTGATGTCATCACGTCAAAGGTAAATGTCACGTGAAATTAATTTGGGCACAAAAATAAGTGAATGCTTTGACATTTTTTCATCTAAATTGTTATGCTGGTTAATTTGGAGAAAAGGCAGAATGCCTATAGAATTTGCGGTAAACAGGTACAAAATCAGTCATGCACATGTGCTTGTAACATGATAAGTGCTTATGTATATATACATATAATTCTGAGGATCATATAAACTAGTATGCTGATTTGTCTTGACAAAGGAAGACCCATAATGATTTTTAAATCAAAAGATCAAGGTCAAAGGGATGATTTTACTGCATACAGGTTTTACAAACATCACTTGTTTCAAGAAAGATGCAGTGGATGAAAAACAATAATCTACCAAAACCAACATATTTTATTGGATTTTATGCTTTTAAGCTTTTTTAACAATCTTAAAGTTCTTTACTAGCAAATTTCTTTGTAATTTAATGTTGATGTCAAAATAATGAGGTGAATTCACAAGTTTTGAATTTGACAATTTGTCCATTCCCTTAAATACTTGCTGTATTCAGGAACCAGAAAAATACTGTTGTGGTGAAAAAGTAAACTTATTGACAATGTTCACTTATACATTGAATTGTTAATTTACATAATAAACCACAAAAAATCATTAAACAAATGTGTTTATATTATATATGTACTTAAGTGTAAAATAATATCAACGTACATAAATTACAATCTTCAGAGCCAATTTGTGTATTTTTACATTTGAAATGATATGAAGGATGGTCAAAAGTTGGTATAGACACGTGCAAAAAAGATCTTTATAAAGAGTGTACCAGTACTTACTGATGATTGTGGTCATGACATGCATGACATATCAGCTGACTGTGGTTCTCACAGAATCCTGTCAGTTCTTTCTTGTGCTCCTTACATTGCCCAGTCTTAGGCCATTCCATGATATTTTTCTTGCCCAAGACAGCATGCGGATTGTAAATATTATATATGTTATGATGAACCATACATGTGCCACAGTAAAATTTAGAACAATCCTCACAGTAAAATTCAGCCTCTGTATTTCCATCATTATCCTTACAGGTATAACAAGAAAAGTCAAAGAACAAGTCTGAGCTGCTATGAATTGAACACGCCATATTGGAAGCCATTTTTGTAAATTTCTACATTGAAACTCAATTATATTGATCCAGTCATGTGACTGTGTATCCTGTAGTAGTTGTTGCATGTAACCATATCGTTTTACCAATATCGATGGGTTTATTGGAAAAACACGCTAAGCTATTTTCAGCAATTAGATATGGTTAAGAAAGTTTAAAGAACACTTTGTATATTCTGTTGAATTTGTTAAGTCTCATCGATTATCCTTTCATCTACAGAATTACATGGTATATGTTTTAATCATGGCAATGGTAAAACTATAATAAGGTAAATGTGGATTCCAATCAAAATTTTGTAAAATAAACACACAGTCTGAAATTTAATGCTGTAAATATTATTAATCAGAGACTTGTTAGAGGTTTACAATCAAAGCGCTGAAGGTACTGAAGTTGTTGCTATTGCATAATCTAAGACGCAACTCCAAATTATAGTATAGCTTTTTATATCGCAAGTTTGAAATGAACACAAC
>VMBQ01003721.1:0-13002 GCA_007657795.1 Dreissena rostriformis
AAACTTGTTTTGATTTAAATTTATAATTATTATAGCAACAGGTTTAGTGGAACGAAAACATAATCAATTAACATGTTTAAGGAATGCCTTGCCCTTTTGAAAGTGTTTTGGTATCAATCCTTTGCAGATCAACTGGGGTAAGAGATCTTCAAGAGGAGAAGGACACAAGCAGCATCAATGGTACATGTCGCTCCAGCGCCTGCTTTCCAGGTTTCTCCACCCGCCAAGATCAGGTCTAGGTCCCTGCACTGGCTGCCGTCCAGGTCCCCCAGCGGTCAAGGTCTCTCCAGTGGCTGCTGTGCAGGTCCAACCACCGTATGCCGTCAAGGTCCCTCCATACGCTGAAGTCCAGGTTCCTCATTCCGCTGCGGTGCAGGTACCTCCAACAGCTGAGATCCAGGTCTCTGCAGCAGCTGCGGTCTAAATACTTCACCCGCAGTAGTCCACTGCGTTAACCTTTTGCTTTAAAATCTTCCATAAATGTCTTTTATTGTATAATGTACAGTAAAAATATTCTGGTCGTATTATTTTGCGGTTTACTATTTTTGTCATATAAACATAATTTTCGTACACATTGTGTTTTTTTTTTCTTTAAACCACATGGGGCTTATAAGGAACTGTTGTAATTTCTTCACAAAAACCATTTTTTCTAGTACATATCAGTACAAAATATATATATTTTTTTCACACTGCAAAATCCCACAAAAGGCTCATAAAAAACCTACTTTCTTAAAAAAAACTCACTAAAACACTGTTAAAATCCACACAAAAAACCAACTTACCCAAACCCACAAATTGCTTATGTTTTCTTCACAGATGAAATACTGTTAAAAACTAGGTTTAAAGCGAGTTAAAAGCATGTTTTCACTGTGAAAAAAACACTAAGAAAGGCTTGCTTTCAACTCACTTTTCTCTCACTTAAAAACCGTGTTAGCCTGCTTATAGCTCACATAAGAAAAACACTTTTAACCCACTTAAAACCAAGTCCACAGACAGAAGTTGGTCTAAGCATGTTTAAAAAACCTAAAAAAAAACAACTTGTAGAAAATCATACTCACTTTAAACCCACTTAAGATGGTTAAAAAACCCACTATGTTGGTTTAAAGCGAGTAAAACCAAGACTGAACTCAAAAAAAAAGTCGGTAAGCTAAAAAAAACAAGTCGGTAAGCTAAAAAACCCAGTCGGTAAGCTTAAAGCGTGTCTGAAAAACTCGCTTTTAGCACAGTGCAAATACCGCAGAGTTAAACACAGCTGAAGACAACTCACTCAAGACGGTTAAAAAACCCACTATGTTGGCTTTAAGCGAGTTAAACCAAGATTTAACTCAGATAAAACCAAGTCGGTAAGCAAAAAGTTTGTTTCAAAGTCTCGCTTTTAGCTCGGTGCCAATACCGCAGGGTTAAACCCAGTTTAAAACTGGGGTATAACCGGATTTTGCTCACTTTTTTGACAAGGGCAAGGCTGACGAAATTGGATCATCTGCAAATATCCCTAGATATTAAATACAATATTATCGCATGTTAGCAAGCATTTCGCTCTTGGAGTTGCATAATTCCTGTACAGAAAAACAAGTATTTACGTGGGCTCAAGGCTGACGAAATTGGATCATCTGCAAATATTTTTGCCATCAAATTAAATTACAACTGTATTCCGTTTTTAACTTTCCTGACGTATTGGTTTTAACAGTATAATTATCTGAATATTTATTTTCCATGACTTTTGGTGAATACAGGTTTGACATGTTAAAAGTATAGATAGTGCATGTTAGCTATACGTCGGTAGTGAGTGGGCAAGTTCCACACATTGTTTGACCATGTTGACTAATTTCAGCGACACACATTTTAACTGCACATATTGAACATCTTTGATATGGTAATCTATGTAAATTTAAAGTACAAAATAAAAGTAAAAAGAGTAATTAAATGTAAGTTAAAATGTCATTATATTTTGTTCTTGAAAGAGTTGATGGATAATAAGATATTCAAATTTCTGGAGAGGTTAGATGAGCGTTGGTACCCATTTGTATTAATTGGATTGATAACCATATGATGCTCTATAAGATACTAGTAAATGATAAAATCCTTATATAAGTATTTATGTTGGTACGTGGAATTGTTTGGTATTATATAATTTGTAATTAAGGATTTCATTGTAACTATACAATCTTCCGAAAAAGGGGAATTATGCATTGTTTCAATAAGTGTCTATTTTTAGGAGGGGCGTGATACCGTTTCTATATAATGTCCACAATTTATTTCTTCATTTCACAGAAAAGCAAAAATCAGTGTATCAAAATGCATCATGGAACTTTTTGCTAGAACAACTGTCATCATTAAACCATAGTAACAGCCAAGTTAGAGAACTTTAATGTTGTTGCCTTCATTGTTTTTATCTAGTGTCTTTTAATTTTGCAATGTGATGTTATATAATAAAAATGTGCTTTACCTTGCAACGTTACAAAAATAATGTTCACATTAATTGAGGAAGACGATTTACTGCTGTTTAAGTATGATTAAAGTGCCTATCCGTCCGTCTTTTACCGCGAATTAGGTTTGCCTGGTCGTCTGTTGGCAGGTCGTTAAAGCCCTGGATGCGTTTGGCGAATCTCACAATCTCCGCTATGTTTTTCTCGAAGTACTTAATGATGCTGGTTGCCAGAAAGCACTTTCTATCGGGGTTGACGCTATGAGATGGACCTTGTGATATAACAGCGTTCATCGTGTCGGATTGCTTCTGAAACATAAAATGCTTATGCATGTTATGCGATGGCAAAAGCACTGCTATTGTGCTGAGTGCAAAAATCTTGACATGCATGACCTGAAATTAGGAGATACTACGTCCTAAAAAGGTAATCGTATCTATTTATTATGAGATCCTTAGTTATTATTAACAGATACTATATCTTCAGTAATGACAGGTCAAAAGTATTTTATTTCACACAGATTATTTAACATGTTTAGGGCTTGCAATGGCCATTAAGTTGTGACATGAACAATTCAACGAAATTCGTAAGATAACAAGGGCCTGACAAGTTAACGATGTGTTTAAATTAGTTAGATAACGAGATAATTTTAACACATCGGTGACTTGTCAGGCCCTTGTTCGCTTACGATTTGTATGTCCATCACTTATCTCCTTCATGGCAAGCTAATCCTCTATAATCTAGGACTTAAAAAGCTAATATGATTGCCAATAAAGATGACCATCTCTCTCTGGTTTGTCATTGATTTTATGAGGCGTGTAGTTTTAATGTTCAAAATAATAATGCACATCGTAACTCAATGTTTCTTTCTGATCCACTAATGATACAAACCTTGTGATTACTTAGTTTTTTTTTCTTGTTGATAACAATTATACAATGATTAATTTGACTTCTATTCTAACTTTACAATCAAGCTCTGGGTAACAATGACTTTGGGAGATACACGTCTCTTTTTATTATCGCAGCTTACCATTGACTTCGCAATTTCAATGACATGAAGTTTGGTAGCATCCTTGTTGACTTTAAACGCTACTGATGTTGCTGCCACTATATCTTGTATTATGGACTCTATTTCTGAAACTATTAGAGTCAATATTTTGCAAAGAACAAGGAATCCAGTAATTAAATAAGATGAACATGTCATCAATAATGTTAGCAATATACCTAATGATTTACCCATTTATGCCTAGCGTCTAAAAAAGGCCTTGGCAAACAGCGTAGACCAAGATGAGCCGCCGCATGATGCGGCGTCTCATCAGGGTCTGCGCTGTTTGCTTAAAGGAATTTCTGTAAAAAATATTCTAAATATAGAAATAAATATACTAGACATCCCTAATTTGGATTGGATGGGAGAGTCCACTAGGCATAAATATTAAACAACATCAATCTTGATAAATGCGCTGTATACAACATATACAAGCCATAAAAATATAAATGATCAAATATGTGGTAACAAAGACAATAGACCAATTGTCTATAAAGTTCATGAAACAAATATATAACGCAACAATAAACATTAACAATTATTAAAGGGACTGTAAACCACGAATGAACAAAAAAGAAAAGTTCTAAAATACCGTATTTTTTTACAATTATTAGTTTATATTGATTAATAAACCACGACTGGTGTATTCCATTACTTGAAAAAAGTTCATATGTTCATTATATTCGGTAATAAAATTTTGCGATGTGAAATCGAAAGTACATCNGGTAATCCGGGAGGTATCGATTTCTGGGATTGTCTATATAGTCGAGGACTTAACAAGCTAATATGATTGCCAATAAAGATGGCCATCTCTCTCTGGTTTGTCATTGATTTTATGAGGCGTGTAGTTTTAATGTTCAAAAAATTATAATGCAAATCGTAAATCAATGTTTCTTTCCGATCCACTAATGATACAAACATTATGATTACAAAGTTATTTTTGTTTCTTGTTGATTACAATTATACAATGATTAATTGACTTCTATTCTATTTTTACAATCAAGCTCTGGGTAACAATGACTTTGGGAGATACACGTCTTTTTTTTCTATCGCAGCTTACCATTGACTTCGCAATCTCTGTGACCTGAAGTTTGGTAGCGTCCTTGTTGACTGTAAACGCTTCTGATTTTGCTGCCACTATGTTTTGTATTATTGACTCTATTTCTGAAACTATTAGTCAATATTTTGCAAAGAACAAGAAATCCAGTAATTCAATAAGATGTACATGTCATCAATAATGTTAGTTATATACTTAATGATTAACCCATATATGCATAGCGTCTAAAAAAAAGTCCTTGGCAAACAGCGTAGACCCAGATGAGACGCCGCATGATGCGGCGTCTCATCAGGGTCTGCGCTGTTTGCTTAAAGGAATTTCTGTAAGAAATATTCTAAATAAAGAAATAAATATACTAGACATCTCTAATTTCGGAAATAAATTGATCCAATTTAGAAGGATAGGAGAGTCCACTAGGCATACATGAGTTATTGATTGAACAACATCAATCTTGATCAATGCGCTGTATACAACACATACAAGCCATAAAAATATAAATGATCAAAGATGGGGTCACAAAGACAATTGACCAATTGTCTATAAAATTACATGAAACACATATAAAACGCAACAATAAACATTAACGATTATTATAGCTGGGGTGACAGCATCTAGCATCTACATCGAACATAAAAATGGGACTTGTATGGGTCCACGAGAAACGTATTAGATGCCTAAATTACGATCAGGGAAGCTGATCAGTACACATTCTTTCGAAAATTAGCTTAATTACGTCTCACACTGCCTGTTTTCGTATTTATATAACTATTTTAATATTTAGGAATAATACTATTCCTAAAAAATACAATACAGGACGATACATACCACATGGAATAAAACAAAAATAAATTTAAATGATCAAATATGGGGTCACCAAATCCAATTGCCTATGAAATACATAAAACAAAATCAAGCAACAATTAGCATTAATAATTATTCAAGGTAAGGGGCACAGCCTCTAGCATCTATCTAAATAAAGCATAAAAATGGGGCGAATAGGAGTGCATAAATTAGCTAAGTTACGTCTAAGCATGACCATAAGCCAATGTCACACTGCGTGCGACAGTGTCTGCTTGTTCATTCACATACGTTAACCTCATTTAAAACAAAATGGTTAACATAAAACTAGCATATAATATAATTGTAATTGTTAATAATAATATCGTTATAATATATGAAAGTAGCCATACCAGTTAAGTCAACTTCTTTGGAATTTGAAATTGCTGTTATTTCCGAGCATAATGGAACAGGTGGCATCTCCGATGCCGCTACGGGCTTTTTGAATAGGTTTTCTAGAGTCTTTGGTCTATCTGAATTATTAAAATAAGTAGAAAACAAAACATTGAAAGGCGAAACTGATGGCCAGACTAGGAGTTGCAGTCCATTGAATTGTTTGCAATATAAATTAAAACAAGAATGTGTTTGACTAATACCACAGGTTGACAATTATTGCACTTGATAAAAGTTGTATGTTGGGTTTGTTGACTATTTCAAGACAAATTATAATTGCTTTACAAAACATTATGTCAAATGATAAGAGTGCTATATTGATTTTGATAAAACATTGTCTATTAACAATCCAGTCACTCTCTTGCATTAATTTGACCTCCAGAACTCAGCCAAGAAATAAATTATTTGTTCTTATCAACTACTTGTATAACAGCATCAACACCAACTATAAACATAAAATGATCCAAACATGATGTCTAATTGAACCTCACACCTACCCCAAACCAGAAATAATTACATAAAATGCGCTTGTTAGACGAACTGAGTCAAATTTACCTATGAAGATTGGACATTAAATTATGAATGCAAAAACGTGAGACGTAAATCGAATAATAGACAACAAAAGTTAAGTTTGTTAACGTATGTCGAAAGTATCGGAAATCTATGTAAACGAATCTGGGATATGTTATAACGTTAGTAATATACAAACAAATATCGTACATCTATAAAATATATTAAACTGTCAAGAAAACGATGCATTTTTATAAATATGTCAAAAATATGTTTCATGCACATAAAAAAAAATAGCTCTACTGCGAACAGTCTCATAAACCTGTTCTATGACAACACTGAAGATATGTAGCAGTCGGTGTTTTTGCAAGACGAAAAGCTTAATTCTACTTCACATGGCTGGGACGGTAAGACGGAAGGGCTAACAAAATACCAAGAAAAGTACGTCAAAATTATGCTGGTTAACATAATGAATAATCATCTATATGAATTTACATGCACATGATTTACCTGCATTAGTGACGTGTTTTCCCCCACTGTGCACCTTGTCGACTCCTGTTACAGCTCCTTGAGAACTGCTTGTAACAGCAATGTTTTGACCAAAATATGATGGTTTCGAATGCTGTTGACTGGAGCCACCGTTGGTGATGGTCTTCGCTCGAACCCTAGTTCTTTCTGATGGAGAATGTTTGACGCCTTCTTCTTTAAGTATGTCTCGGATTGTTTGATCCAAATCAGGCTTCATCATAAGTCGAGAGACCTCGAACGAATTTCGTAAAATGAAAAAATCGTTGTCGTCCATATCTGCATAAGGTAATTTTATATAATTATATTAAGTTATATGTAGCTGCCCTACTTAAACAAAATAAAATCACAAAATAGAAAGTCGTACCAAAACTAACTTCTAGTATACGTAGACTTACAGTACAATGATTAACAGAACATCGCGTCGAACATATTTATTCTGAGCAAATCACCATACTTCTTGTATACGAAGACTTACAGTACAATGATTAACAGAACATCACGTTGAACATATTTATTCTGAGCAAATCACCATAGAAACAGTACATCCCCTTATCTAATAGTGTAAATACGCCAATGTGTTTGCTTCTCACGTTGTTAATATACTGCATGCTTCAGTCATATCTATCGAAATTGTATAGCTCGTCTATTCTTAATATTACTTGTCTATAATATGCGAATCATTCATCGGTCAATACTGTGTCTATTCATGGTATACTGTGTCTATTCATGGTATGTAAATCGCTTTCAGTATGGTACAAGATAAAGTGGCAGCATTTGATGCCAATAAATTATTCGTTAAACACGTTAAATATAATTACTACAATAATCAATATTTAGGTGTCCTTTGAACTATTGGAAAGAAGTCGATGGGAATCGCTTACAGATTGTGTGGACAAATAATTGTTGAGTGTGTATTTTATATATGTTTTCGTTTTCAAATGATATACTACATTTGATTCGTACTTGTAAGCAGTNTCTATGACAACACTGAAGATATGTAGCAGTCGGTGTTTCTGAAGGACGAAAAGCTTAAATCTTCTGCACATGGCTGGGACGGTAAGACGGAAGAGCTAACAAAATACCAAGAAAAATGAGTCAAAATTATGCTGGTTAACATAATGCATAATTATATATCTGAATTCACATGCACATGATTTACCTGCATTAGTGACGTGTTTTTCCCCTGTGTGCACCTTGTCGACTCCTGTTACAGCTCCTTGAGAACTGCTTGTAACAGCAATGTTTTGACCAAAATATGATGGTTGTGAATGCTGTTGCTTTGAGCCACCGTTGATGATGGTCTTCGCTCGAACCCTAGTTCTATCTGATGGAGATTGTTTGACGCCTTCTTCTTAAAGTATGTCTCGGATTGTTTGATCCAAATCAGGCATCATCATAAGTTGAGAGACCTCGAACGAATTTCGTAAAATGAAAATATCGTGGTCGTCAATATCTGCATAAGGTTATGTTATATAATTATATTAAGTTATATCTAGCTGCCCTACTTTAACCAATTAAAATAACAAATTAGAAAGTCGTACCAAAACTTACTTCTAGTATACGAAGTCTTACAGTACAATGATTAACAGAACATCGCGTCGAACATATTTATTCTGAGCAAATCACCATAGAAACAGTAAATTCCCTTATCTAAATAGTGTAAATACGCCAATATGTTTGCTTCTAACGTTGTTAATATACTGCATGCTTCAGTCATATCTATCGAAATGGTATAGCTCGTCTATTCTTAATATTACTTGTCTATAATATGCGAATAATTCATCGGTCAATACTGTGTCTATTCATGGTATTTAAACCGCTTTCAGTAAGGTACAAGATAAAGTGACAGCATTGATGCCAATAAATTATTCGTTAATCACGTTTTATATTACTACAATAATCAATATTTAGGTGTACTTTGAACTATTGGAAAGAAGTCGATGGGAATCGCTTACAGATTGTGTGGACAACTAATTGTTGAGTTTGTATTTTATATATGTTTTAGTTTTCAAATGATATACTACATTTGATTCGTACTTGTAAGCAGTTTATGACAGTTGCTTGTGAAATATGATATGTTTCATAAGTGTATACAACATCTAATCTCTAACTTGAAAGTCAAGCTGGAAATATTTTTTTACTCAAATATAAACTCAAATAAATTTAAAATATTTTTCAATCAATTATACACCAAAGACCACTTATTCAAAGTTTTATTTTCCTTCTGTCGTTCTTGTGTTCTTTAAAAACTGAATGATGATAAAATATTGGTATTGTTCTGGTTTTTCTATGTTTTTCACAATTAGCCAACATTATAACAACATGTGATTGACATTTCCAAGACACAATGTCTTTCAAATGAAATATATTACAGCGTCTTCGTATGTACAAACATAATTATTTTGTTTACAGAAAATGAAGAATTTCCTTGTCACAGGCTTTCTGTTCGTAATATTAGATGTAGTAGGGGCATGTGATTAAAACGATTGTATGGAGAACGAAACAAACTGCTCACGAACAGTTATGTAAGCGCAGTTTGAAATAATTTACAGACATCAATTTGAAAAAGCTAAATAAAACACACTATAATTTATTTGGTAGAAATGCTTTTTATTGAGGAGGTTTCAAGTACATCTATATACAAGATACCGTTTCGAAATGCAAACACTGTAACGTGCTTGAGGACGAATTTCATTTTTTACTTGAATGCCGAATGTTTATTAATTTACGTAAGAAGTACATAAAAATATTATTGGATGAACACAAACATGATCAAGTTTATTGACTTCTTAAAGACTGAAAATGAAAAAAGTGTAAGAAATCTTTCCATTTTTGTTTCTAAAGCTTTTGAATTGAGAGCTGACTTATTTTATCAATAGTTTCTCTCATTTTCAGTACTTTCAGTTATGTATCTTCTTTCAAATAAAAATACAAAATACAATAAAGTGTATATAAATTTGTTGTATTAAGATTTTGATCTTCGTTCTTTTGAAAAGTATGAAAGTAATTGACCATTTGCAAATATTTTGTGTTGTAATATGTTTGTATTCATGGGCTTTAAGCCTAATGTAACTATGTTGAAATAAACGCTATCAAACTCTATGATGCAACAGCAAAATAGTCAACAGCATAGATACAATGTAATGAATTTATACACATTTAAGTGTATCATATTTCCAAAAAAACAAAATGGTGAAAAAAATCTGACTGAGGAAAACTAAACATAAATAATGAAATATAAGATAAGGAATGCAAATAATTGATTTCAAGATTTATTTGCATAATTTCCAGAAAGCCAATTGCCCATTTGGACACAATTTAGTACATCAGTGATTTTTTTCACCCAATTGGGAACGGGTCCGGTACCCATGCCATTGGGAATTTTTCGCGTCGTGAAATCACCAAATTGGGACAAAAACGAGTCGCGAAATCTTCCAATTGGGAAAAATCAAGTTGTGAATTGTACCAATTGAAGAATGGTATTTTAATGACGTTGATTAACTTTTGTAAGCTTTAAATGACACAGGAAAGCAACATAAACTTTTATTCACAGTTTTGCACAAACAACAACATGCTATCAGAACACAGATTGTGTTGTTATTAGTTGCATTATTTAACCCTTTTGAATTGCTGAATACAAGATGAGCATTCATTATCCTGCTGATTTAATTCTCTTTTAATATTGTAAATTAAATCAACAATCAAGTATAAAGAAAACAACACAATAAACAACCCTCTTATGTCATTCAAGTGTACATGAAAGTGCTTAATATAAATAGTTTTTACAAACACTACCCATCGAACCCCAGGGCTTTTCATCAGGAAATTGGTTAGATGCCCTAGCCTTTCAAATTGGGAATTTCATGCGCGATAACTGCTTATTTTGGGAAGACCGTGTTTTAAAAAGTTTTTTTTGAAACAGGGTCTTTTTCATTGTGCAGAAGTATTAACAGAAACATTATGGTGCATTCTTAATCATGTAAGAGCTCATTGCTTTCAATTTGGGAGATGCCCAATATGTCTTTTGTTTTGCAATTTGGGAAATTCTTCTATTAATTTTGGGAAAAAGATTACCTTATTTTCAATTGGGAAGGGGCCGAATTTCGGCCCCTGTTATATAAGGGTGAAAAACCCTGAACCCACAATTTAAATCTAAAAAAATGGGGGGGGGGACATATGTCCCCAAAACAGGGCCTTGATTTTCACACTTATTGTGACAGTGATATTGACCTTTAACCTAGTGACCCCAATTTAAACAGGGTTCATCTACTGTCCAAGGCCAATGCATATGTGAAGTATCAAGTCAATCGGTCAATTGGTTGACTAGTTATTGATCGGAAATGATTTTCACACTTTTTGTGACAGTGACCTATGACCTAGTGACTCCAATTTCAATAGGGGTCATCTTCTGTCCAAGGCCAATGCACATGTGAAGTATCAAGCCGATCGGTCAATTCGTTGACGAGTTACTGATCGGAAAAGATTTTCACACATATCGTGACACTGACCTTGACCTTTGACCTAGTGACCCCAATTTAAATAGGGTTCTTATTCTGTTCAAGGCCAATGCACATGTAAAGTATCAAGTCAATCGGTCAATCGATTCACAAGTTATTGATCGGAAATGAACTGGTCTACCGACAGAAATACAGACAGACCGACCAACATCCAGCAAAACAATATACCCCCTCTTCTTCAAAGGGGGGGGGGGCATAATAAATATATATACATAATTATGACAAGAACTTAAATAATGTAAAAGAGAGGTTGCTCAACATTTTAAATAATGCATACATAAATAGTATTGTAATGTGAGCTATCACAGTTCGTAATATTGTTTTAATGTTTACCTTTACTTCCGGGTTCGCGAATTTAAATTCCATTGTAATATTTTTTTATTTTTTTTTATATCAGTGGCAGACGTTAATTACATATATAAAACTAAAGTAAAGGATTTATACCTTTAACCAGCTTCATATATATGTAGATAAATCATTTTGTATCTAGTAACTCGTTGTTTGTTTATTCTGCACATTTTGTGCCCATTCTCCATTTGCAGATAGATAATCAATTTGTTATTGGGCGACTTCGATCGCAAACCATGGTTTCCATGGTCTGACTAAACTGTGATTGAATTCACTTTGGTTTTACTAAAGTGACGTCATCTGGTCTCTTTGGATGAACCAGACAAAAACGGCCATTCCTCTGGATCAAAGATGGCGGAAGAAGGTAAAATTTGTGTACGCTGTTTTTATTTTTTTTTGAAATTTGTTCAAATATCGTTTACCCAGCGAAAAATTAAGCTGTCCAGATGTTTTTTTATTTATGCTTTTATGCTATATACACGTTATATATGAAATATTAATAATATTTTGTGACAAAATACTCATTCAAGTGGTTTTATCTGTTTATCATCACTTTATGTTATACATTATAAGGACATGAAATATTATTGTTCAGTATCGTATTTACCTCAATTTAAAATCAATGTCGTTGTTTGTTAAATTTAATATATTATGTCGGTCAATTAAGACAACCCTTCATTGTTAGCAAAAGGCGCGCCATCCCAACTGTTGCAAGTTTGACTGTTCAGCATGTTNTTTATTCTTCCACGACCCGCAATTCATTTTCTATAGACATCGAATGAAATGTGGTATATTCTGCAACAAACCATGTTGACGTCAGGAAAACGCACGTGTGTATGTTTTTCGCTAAAAAAGTGGTGTTAATACTAAAAAAGGGTTCACATTGTAAAGATGCCGTATTCTACGGAATCCGGATAGTGCCATCTATAATCTCGCCCTTCTTACATCAAGGGCGACATACGACACACGAAGCGATACACGATATTTTGCGCGACAGTCGCGGCGACACACGATATTTTGCGCGAAAGTCGCGGCGACGCACGATATTTTGCGCGATACACGATTCGACGCGCGAGAATGTACCACGAAATATCGCCCTTGTGTAGGTAGCTCAAAAGGCAATATATCGTGTTATATATATCGTGCTTCGCCGCGACTGTCGCGCAAAATATCGTGCGTCGCCGCGACTGTCGCGTAAAATATCGTGCATCGCCGCGACTGTCGCGCAAAATATCGTGCGTCGCCGCGACTGTCGCGCAAAATATCGTGTATCGCTTCGTGTGTCGTATGTCGCCCTTGATGAAAGAAGGGCGAGATTATAGATGGCACTATCCGGATTCCGTA